>JANIJG010021252.1:0-10326 GCA_024611175.1 Megaceryle torquata | reverse complement strand
CTCCCCTCTCAGGCTGCTCTTCTGCAGCTGAACAGCCCCAGGGCTCTCAGCCTGGCCTGGCACAGAGATGCTCCAGTCCCCTCAGCAGCTTCCCAGCCTCTGCTGGACTCTCTCCAGTAGTTCCCTGACCACTTCTGCAGCTCTCTCTACAAATTTACCTACAGCTTTAGGTCTTGACTGTACAGTTTTGAACCAGATCCTGTAGACATTTTGTTCTGTGCCCAAGGAGCAGACATAAAATTTGCACATCTGGAGATTTACCGTTTCTGCCCCGTATCCAGAGCAATGCCACCTATTTTAGTTAGAAACACAAACCCTGTTGTATTTCTGTTTTAAATACACCCAGTCACAGGAACTCCATTCCAGGGGCTGCTCTGTTAACTTGCTGACCCTCCACCAACTCGTATTTCCCCATTTTTGCCACGATTTTCACTTCAAGTGAATGCTGTTTTATTTAATTCGCACCGCTCCTGTGTTGCTTAATAGCCACCTGCCACCCACGGTACAAACCACAAGATGATTATGACCTTTTTTGATTACCTTTGTCACACTGTGCACCTCATACACTCAAACTGGTTTCTGCCGATGTGCTCTTGATCCCGCCGGCTGAGCGAATGCAGCGTCTTCACTACCAAATGCCATTTGAATACTGGCCCACAGTTCTAAACTTCAGCTCCTGATGAAGTTTAGGCTTTGCCTCTGGTGTTGCCACCCCAAGCTTTCGGTGAGTTTCTTCCTCTTCTGTTTTAACTTAAACTTTTGCTATTTTTTTTTTTTTGTAAGTAGAATTTTATACATTTTTTGCCTACAGTCCACCTGGCTGAGGGAGAATTTGAGCCTTCTTCCCATCACCTTGCTCTTCCATCCTTAAAGCTTCACATTCAGCTGCTGCCTCTTCAGCACCTTTGTGCTTGAAAAACAAATCAAATACCCCCCCAAGAACCTTTAGCTCTGGTTATCCCTGAACATGCATCTGAGGGGGGATATTTTGGTTGGATAGCAGCATTTGAGCAGGACTCTTGCTCTTCTGCCTTGATGTTGGTTGTGTGCCTGGCTGTGAGGGGACAGCTGCTGCCTCTAGATCCTGTCATTCTATGTGAAAAATCCCTAATTTTCTGCTTTCAACTCAAAATTGCATCTTCCCTGATGCTTTGCAGCCTTCAGACATCACCTTCCATCTCTTAATTTTTTATCAGCTTCCTAAAGGTTCTCCGTCCTTTTCCTAGCATCTCCCTACACCACCTCCCGGCCAACCTCTGTTATTGCCCTGTCCCTTGAGGCTAACCCAGCTAGGTTTAACTTTTCAAACCAGTTCCCCTTTTCTGAGGGTTATTCTGTTCATCTGCGTGCTTTCAAACCCATTTTTATTTTCCTTAAATGCACCAAAGTTTGCTCCATCCTGGAGCAGATCTACGATAGAAATACCACTGGAGGTGACAGAAATTTGGAGCAGGGAAATGTTGCGGACTAAGCAGCCTCTGCAGGCTGTTTTTCTAGAAACACCCAAATTTGACAGAGATTCTCATTGCTACTGAGGCAGATGCTGCCGGCACTGGAAGTGGTGATCCCACAACTGGGCTGCATCTCCACAGTGAACCTCTGCCAGCGAGAATTTGCTGAATTCCTTCATTCTCCAAGCCAAACACCATTTCAGATTAAAACCAGTAAGCAGCAGGCTGCAGCACAGAGCACACAGCGGCCGCTCCCTGGGCAGGTAATAACTTATTGTCAGCAACACGTCCCACTTGCGATGCTTTCGCAGCCCCAAACCCCTCATTTCTGGCTGTGGTGTGCAAACCCTGCGATCAGCATCATGCCTGGCACATTCAGCAACCTGGCTGGACTCTGGTCTCCCTGCTGGTCCTCCAGCACCATGCCAGTGAGCTTTGATGGGAAGATGGAAAACCTTTGGGTTGAGCAGGAATTCAAAGCATTTCTGGCGATTCCTTGAAGTGTACGGTCAGCTCAAGGGCTGGCTCGCTCGTCAGTCCGTGGGAAATCCTGTTGATTGGCTTTTCTTCCAGATGTGTCAGCCACAGCTCGGGCTCCATCTCCAAATATCCACTTTATGATACTGGAAGAGCTCTGAAGAGGCAGATGCGGTTCCTTGGAGAGTGTGCAGAACACTCGCCTGCCCTGTTTTGCAGCGGAGGTGTGTGAAATTCCTCGCGTTCGATGATCACGGTGTATGAACACACCCAAAGCAGGGCTGTGCAGCAGGAGGAAGGGGCTCCGTGCTGCGCCCATCACCATAAATTCACGCAGCGGTGGTGCCACAACCCTGTGGACTGCTGAAGAGGTCAAGCACCCGCTCCCTCCTCAGGACAGTTGCTTTTGGTGAAGTACACGATTTCCCAGGACGCACACACAAGCAGGAGGCAGCTGGGACTGACAGATTATCCCCAGTGGCACAGGGCGCTTATACCAGGTGTTATTTCAGAGCAGCTTATTCTGCAACACTGAAATGACTGATCTTCTATCCTGCAACAGGACAACCAAGCGTGCAAGAGCCAGGCTTCACTGTTCTCTCCACCTGCTCAGCAATACAAACATTTCCCAACTGACAGCAGCGATTTGCAACCACAACACAACTGTCCCCACAGATGGGACAGCAACTGCACACTCGGGACAAATTCCCCTTTGGAAAGTACTGAATGGAGTGGGAGTTGGGTTTGTTTCTAATGCTGTCTCAACTCAATTGAGCAGCTGGAAAGGAGGCAGAGAAACTGGTGCTGCATGACCAAAGCTTTCCCCAGATGACAGCCAGGCATTACGATAAGCAGGAGTTACTTCAGCAGGCCACAGTCCCAGGACAGTTGCCTGCAGGTGGCAAGCAAAGCCCCTTGGAAAACACAAGGGTAGACAACTTGGAGCTGAGTTTTTTCTGATATTGGCAGGGAAATACTAAATCACACTGCTGGAAGCTGAGTGGGTTAATCGGTCTCTTGCTGCCATTGCTTGCCCCTCACCATGGTTTTCCTGCAGCGGCTCCTTGTGAATTATCTATCCACAGAGCTGGGCAGCTGAGCAGGACCCTCCAGGCTGAGGCCAGCTCATCCACATGCTCCATCCCATGATTGTAGTTTGCATGTGGCCCCCAGGCTGCATCAAACCAGCACTTGGGAGTTTCTATCAGTGTTTAGTGTCTCATGCAAAGCCTCTGGGTTGGCATCTCATTAAAAGAAAGTGGCATACGAAGAGCTCCCACTGCTTGGGCAGAGATGTCACCTAGCCTAGGATCAGGTAGCAGCAAGAGGCCAAGATCTTTCCAAGAGCAGAAAGGCCAAGCTCTCCCTGCCTGCCTGCATTAAAGCAGGAGCTCAGGGCACTCACCCTGATGGCTTCATCCCCATGCAGGACACAGCAGCCCTGACCCAACTCCTACCACACAGCATCTTACCACCAGCATGGACTCACCCGCAAACAACGGCCAACTCACCTCAAGGCGCTTCAGTGCTTCAAGGCCAGAGGTATTGGATCTAAGGGCACAAAAGCATTTGGGGGATGTCCAATTTTGAACTTACTGCCCCCAAAGCTAAACCATCTGAGAAACAAATGAAATGAGCAGTGCCAGGGGCACATCTGTAACAGCTTCTCTGCTCTGCAGTGAAAGCTCTTGACACGACAACCAGTTTCAGGTCCCTTCCTCTGTAAAAATGACTCATGCTGGAACAAAACACGGCAGGAACAATCAGAGCCACCCTTCTGGCAACGAGATGCTGACATCTGCAATTGGTTTTAAATGTTTTCAGGATGTTCTGCAAGTTAACTGGACTTTTTAGAGGCCCCATTTTTCTTTAATCAGAAAAAAATTCTATAGGGTTGGAGTCAAAAGCTCTGTGGGTCACAGGGACACAGCAATGACCGGTTTAAGTTACCACTGGCTTAAACCCACCTTACGCACACTAAAAACCATCTCTGCAGAGGAATCCCTTCTCCTGAGCCTCTCCTGCCTCACGGCCGCTTTGGCTATTGGCTCCTGCACCAAGGAGGGCTGATCCCAGGCCAAAGATTGTTCCACACACCAAGGTCTGCCCCTGGATCCGAGGCTTCTTGAGAAAATGAGGTTAAATCCTGGACATGTGAACAAAAGCAAAGTGCAGCGCCTTGTATCCTGACCTCGTTCACAGATCCTGTTCTCAAAACACTTTCCTAGAAATCCAGCCTTCAGGAGACACCCAGCCTGGAAATTTGCTGTCTGCTTCAGGTTCGGGGCCATTTTCAGCAATAAACATGGATGTACGCGACGCATCCCGTGCCTTCGACAGTGCTCACAGCCTCCGCACAAGGACTCCCAGCCATAGAAATAGCTTCTAATGCAGCTCTTCCCTGCTGAGCTGCATTAACTCCCTGCCTCATTCATGAGCCTACCCAGAAGATGTGTTAAATGCCTTACAGAAGCAAGACTAGGAGGAAAAAAAAACCCCAAACACATTCGAAACCTTCAGTATTCCTGGTGGAAATCCACTGTCCTCCCTGCTCAGGCTTTGCTGTGATGGAGCAAAGCACAGCTCACCTCTCCTCAGTCATGTAAGATCAGGCTCCCACAAATCGCATTCCCATGGGAACCTCTTTTAACGAATTATCCCCTTTTCTGTTTCATAGATCTCTTAAACACCCTTCAGAAGAAGATATGTTGAAAAGATCTCCCAGGACCATGGGCTGCATCCTGAGGAGCCACAACAACCTTCAAACCTGTGCTGGTCTAGGAGACTGAAAAGCCACCGCATTGTGCTAGGGGTGCAGGTGAGCCAGTTGCACATGGCAAACGGCATGAGGGGAGCAGAGGAAGCAGTTCCAGTCCAAAATTGGCATGGGATACATGTCAGAGTGATATTTGGAGGAAGATGAACCTCAAGGCAACATATCCTCACCTGGAGACCTTTAGGTCTCGTGCACAAACTGCTCACAGGGCTCCACATGCAGCTTAACTGATTTGGCTTCTGAAAACGCACCACCTGCCCCGCTGCAAACCCACCTTTTCAGAGCCTTCAGGTAATTCTGAAAAAAACCCAAACCCAACCCTAAAACTGCTGAAAACTCCCTGGCATCTGCAGGACACTAACAGGGTGAGTCCTCACCCCCTGGAACACTGAAGATTAAAGACCCAAACAAGGAAGGCAGAGACTTTCTCACTTCTCCTCTACCCCACAGCTCACCGTTCCCACTCCCTCCAGCTAGTGCTTTTCCAACTCTTTCAGCCAAAAGATTCCAGGTCCCCAAACAAATTTCCCTGCCCTGATGCCCTTCAATTCACGTTGCTGCTTCTTTCCGATTCAAGATCAACAAATAAACCACAGCCCTGGCACTGCTCCGGTGTCGCACACCTGTGTTCCCAGGAGGATCTGACCCTGCCCGTCCTCCCAGAGGAAACTCCCCGTGCACACTCACCAACTTGGCAAAAATTTGGCCTCATTTACAAACTTGCATCTGTTTAATTGCACTATTCAACTGCTACAAACCACCGCATGCCCACTCACGTTCTAGCTCAAAATTGGCTTTGGCGCGAGCGGCACCTTCAGTGGTGGTTTAACGAACGCGCCTCGGGACGCGCTGGGTGGGGGTTTCCGCGTGGACGAGCCTTTGGGGGAACCTCCAGAGTGCCCGTCCCCAAACCAAATCCTGTGAGGGTGGGAGGGGAAGCGGCCGAGGCGTTGTTGGGTGTTGTACAAGCAGATACATACATGTGCATATATTACAGGTGAGAATAGTTGTTTGTTTTGTTTTTTTTTTAACAAAACATCAGAGAAAAGTGTTTTATTGTTACTAAAAAAAAAAAAAAAAAAAACCAAACCCAAACCAAAACACCCAAACAATGCTCTAGTGTTTTAGGCCATGGCTTCTCCAGCTCAGACTCATGGCGTGGAACACATGGAAATGGGGAAAGTGTCTTGTGGACATCTCCCCTCCAGCCACAACCCTCCTCCCTTCCCCTTGGTGATCAAATAACATCCTTATGCAAGTACAGCAATTGTTTACATGTAAAAGTAAGATTAGGAAATTATTTCTTGTATTTGTAGCCTTTTTTTTTTCCTTCCTTGTTTTTGCTTTTTTTTTTTTTTTCCTTTTTAAAAAAATTTTCCTTTTTTTTTTTTTTTTCCCCCCTAAAAGAAGTGAATGAGCAGCTGGAAAGAAGAGACATCATGTGAGCAGCTTGTGCTGCACAGACCACCAGCAACCGCTCCACAGGTTACTCGCGGTCCACGGACCACAGTTCACAAACATTTTTAGGGCTTCACAAACTTGTGATGGTAGATGGTTCTTCACGGCGAGAGCCAGCAGGTCGTCTTTGGTTGTTGATGAGAGACACGCAAAGAGACTTGACACACTTGGCAGCTGCTCAGTTTGGAGGACCAGGCGCACGGAAAACACCACACTCCGACTGCACTGCCACTGCTAACAGGTTGCACTCAGGCTTCTGACACTGTCACAGGAAGAGCACTGCAGCACTTCCTCCTCCTCCTGACTCGTGCAGGGCACGCTCCTTTCTACCTGCACTGCTCTTCGAGTTCCTGAGGCACGGCGAGGCAAGTGGCACGACGTGAAGGGCGGGAGCTGGGCGGTGATGGATGCATGCGCCGTGGCGAAGGGCTGTCGGTTCTCCACTTGAGCGGCTGCCACCTCTGCAGCTACCAGGGTCTCAAGTCCCCAGTACAAGGCCACCGATCCGAGTCCCACAAGACTCACTGCAGCTGGACACACCGAGCTGGAACCGGGCACCAATTGCCCCGAGGTTGTCTCCCAGCCTCGCCGCAAGATGCCAGGAACCAGGGCACCTACGTGGCACCGCAGCCCAGCTGGCTGCTCATTGGCTGGTAAGTTCTCTCTGTAGAAAACATCTCCCAAGCAGCAACCCCCATTTTTGTTTAGGATTATAATTTTTTTTTTTTTTTTCTAAAAAACCCAAGCCAACAATTGCTCTCACCCCTGGTTTTGGTAGACACGCAAACAGACACACGCTATATGTACACAATTTGGAACCGAGGACCTACGCCACGAAAGGGAAGCCGGCACCGCTCAGCGATGGTGCACCACATTCAGCAGCTGTCAAAGGAGAAGTCGTTTTACTTTCTTTTAAACTTGCAATGTTTGTCTTTATTTTGTTCTTTATATTTTGAAAGTGAAAAGAAATAGTATTGAGTCAATTTCTTTTTTTCTTTTTTTTTTTTTTTTTTAAATATTTGTTCTATGTATTTACAAGCCTTAAAGTTGCTCTAAAGGTTCTGAAAGTATCACTAGTACTTTTTCCCCGGGGTAGCACTGTTTTGAATGAGTTATTTTCGGAGCACTCTGGTCCGCAGCGGTTTTCTCAAATGCATTTCCTTCCGTTCCAAGGTTATGTACGTTTTGATTACTATTTTCTTTTTAAATTTCTGAAGCAAGCTGAGAGGCAGGCAGAAAAAAATCTGATGACAATTAAAAAAATAATAATAAAAATTGATCTCTTCCTCATCTAGCTTACCCCAACCCCCTTGAAAGTTGTGTCTATTTATCATGCTTCGAAACAAACTGAGGTGCATATGAAGGGGAGGGAAATTTATTTCTCTGCTTTTGTTCTATTATACAATTTGTTTACAGAAACTGCAAATTTAAAAATTACACTGGCATTTGCAGTCCTTAAAATAATAAATTAAAAGTTTTCAACTTTTTTTTTTTTGCTAAACAGATTTGTTTCACTTTTTTTTTTTTGGTTTTTTTTTTGTTTTTTTTAAGTATGAGTCCTTGTTTAAAAAGAAAAGAAAAGAAAAAGATTAAAACAGAAAATATTTTCTATAAATAATACATGTATTTTGGTTTAGTGCTCCCGCCCTCAGGTTTGAAGTTTACTTTTTTTTTTTAAATTCAAGTACCTTTTTTCCTCCATGATCACCTTTGTGTTTATCTAGTTTTACCTCTCCCACTCGTGCATGTGTGGGGGAAGGGGGGGTCTGCGCGAGAATTGGCCTTGCTGCACTGTGATTGGCGAAGACGTGAAACTCTTTAAAAAAATACTTAAACTGTTTCTTTTTTTTTTTTTTTTTTTTTTTTTTCTCTCTGTATTTTAAGTTTTAATTATCCTCCGACTCCTCTTCGGCCTCCCGTAGCCACGTGAAGAACGCCGTGACGGATTTCAGCGCTACTCCTTTCCCGTTCTGCTCCGCTGGGTCCTTGCTGCTCTCCCACTTGTAGAAGGCATCCTCCGATATCACCTCCTCATCGTACAGGCAATCAAAAAACATCCGCAACAAATCTGCCATAATGGAGTCACGGGAGAGAACAGCCGTTAGAGCTGCGCCGTTCCAGGCAGCGGACAAAGGCGCGGTTACGGGTAAGGGGATTAACGTGACCTTTAAGGCGAGAGCTGCAGATATGAGCACAAGGAAGGGCTGTTACTGAGTGACCGGTTACACGCAGCCGAGAGGGAGAATGGGTCCCTTGGATGCTGTCGGGTAACACACGCTCCATGGAAAAGGAACCGTGGGAAGGTATTATCTTGGGATGGGCCATCAAGCAGAACCCGCAGCGGCCGCCCTTCCCTTGTGCTCCCCAGCCTGGCTCTGCTCCAACACCAGATTTTTCATGGCTCAGCAGGAGGGGTAATGAACAACAAGTGCCTTAAAGCCAAGGACCATCAAGTCGGGTGGTTTTGGGCACTCTCCGATTTGGTGCCGCAGCCTCCCTGGGAATCCCTGTTTCTTTGTCAACTGCCCCACCTCTTCTCTAGCACCAGTGCAGTGGGTCTGGATGAGACTCATCAGTTGTCCAACTCACTTTATTCCCTTAAAGTCCACAGCCACCTATGGTGCAGAATGCAACTCCGACGGCCAGTGCTCTCACACACCCAGGTACTGTAAACTCAACACATTATTTTTTACTGCTCCTTTTTAAACTCTTAACTAACACAGGTTTGTCCTTCCTGCTTACAGGAGCAGCCAAGAGCAGAGCTGACATCTGGCCAAGCATCTGGGGACCTGCGCTGCTCTAAAAGGAGGAATCTGGACAAGCACAAACCTCTGTGGGCTGTTTTCTCTCATCTGCACCATACAAAGGTAACAAAAAGCACACCCGCTTCCAGTGTCTACCACAGAAACAACCCTTCCTTCCACTGTCAGGGTTCAGACCCCTGGGCACAGAGGCAACACTTACTAGGAGGCTGATCAAGTTTTACTATTGATGCTTGTAGTGCATAAAGTGCTTGTAGTTCCTTCTCCGTGTCTGAGTCTAGGTACTTGAGTAAGATCGGCACTCTCTGTTTGATAACAGCAGTGTCCACACGGAAGCTGGAAGAGTCCGCTGAGGGAAGGAGAAGAAAACAGGGTCAGCTTTGGTACATGGCAGCAGGGGTGGATCTTTTATAACCTTGACTCATTCAAATAGAAACCACAGATACAGGTTAGTGTGGAAAGAAGAGAGGATGAGAAACAACAGGAAGTATTGCTGATCGATGGTTGCTTCTGGTTCTTCCTGTTTCCCACATTCAACCCATCCCTGCAGCCTGCAGACACACATGGAAGAATTACAACATTACTTCAAGTACAAATTGTTGTGTTTCCACGGGCAACAGGATGGCCAAAGTGCAGATGATGGCTAGGGGTAACATTTCAGTTATAAAAACCAGAATCATAAGCTGCATGTGACATGGGAAATCAGGAATATATAAACCCCATGCATGAGAATTCCATCAGCAACATGGATAAATTATTCAACAGCTTTTCAGTAGATCATGCAATGCAATGAAGTGGTATTTTGAAAACAAAAAGAAAAAAAAACCCACCACCAAACTCAGTTACAGGCAAGGTCAAAATGTAAATCAGAAGAAAGTGCTCCTGGTACACATCAGGGAACCCTTAATCGTTTGTGATCAGCTCCTCCGTCGTTTCGCCATTAACACTAGGGGGCATCAGAAAGGTTCGGTTCTCAGGGAGAAAGAAGAACGAGCTGGGCTGGCCTTCCCAACACACAAGATGAATTTCAGACCGCGCTCTCCACCAAGCATGACTCTTACAGCTAAGAGCTGAACCAAGCGCTTTATGAGCACAATATTTTGCCTTGCCAGATGCCAACAGTAAAATTAAAGAAAACAGAGTGAACAGACCAGATGTTTCTGGCTGAAAAGCTTTATTCAAGCTCTGCTGGGGGCCTGAGGCTCACATATCTGACACAGGAACCCACCCTTCCCTCCATTTCCAGCTGACACTCAGAATATCTACATCGAGCCACAGAATTGTTCTGTCTGGAAAAGATCTTTAAGATCATCCAAGTCCAACCGTTCCCCCAGCACTGCCAGGGCACCACTGACCCATGGCCCTCAGCACCACAGCTCCACGGCTCTGAAACCCCTCCAGG
>JANIJG010021251.1:9862-22597 GCA_024611175.1 Megaceryle torquata | reverse complement strand
TGCCTCAGCTAGTTCTTTTCTTCAAACATAAACTAAATCCTCCTCACACGGATGCACATATGAGAGGAAAAAGGAAAAAAAAAAAAAAAAAAAAAAAGCAGAGCAAAAAGATACCATCAGTGCTTCATAAGTAATCCTGGCTGGTTTTGTCACAGTGAAAATGCACAGAACATAGGTCCTTATTATGACATATAGAAAGGTCAGGCTTGAAATCTAATTGTCTTCAGGTCTCCAGCTCTATGAGCACAGGAAAGCAAAGTGGTTGAGTTATAACGCCAAATGTAGCTTTCTTTGCTGGAGATGTGTATGTATGAGCCAGATACCTTATACTTCTGTAGTTAATGGAGAAAATTTAGGATTTATTGTGCTAACGTAGACTACTAACATACGTCAGATGATGTGCTTCCAACTCTGCGAAATACTAGCTCAATTTAAAATGATACAGATATGATTAAAATAACACATAATTTGTTGTAAAATTCTAGGGTAATGAACACAGTTATGGCAATTCACTGCTTGCTCTCAACTGAAGAACTCTTTCAAGGCTTTTTAGCTTCAATTTTATCATCCACAGTTGTTTGTTTGTTTCTTTCTTTTGTTTAATTTTGGTTTTGGTCTGGTTTTTGGTTGGTTGGTTGGTTGGTTGGTTTGTTTTGGGTTTGGGTTTGGTTTTGGGTTTGTTTGTTTTTTACAAAAGGTATTTTGTATCTTTAAATGTTTAACTGGCATTTAAATTTGTGGAATGCCTTTATGTAAATCACATATTTGGTTAATTGGGATTTGTGTATGCTTGCCATAAACAAAGTTTAAGAGTAATCAACAAGTATTACATCATTTATAAGTACAGCTCAAGCTCAATCCATCTTGATAATACAGAAGTTGTACTGGAACTTCTCAGAGAATTTAGTGTCTTCCTATTCACTTAATCTTATGTTCTTCATAAAAAGGTCCCTAAGGAAAGTGGTAGGAAGGCCTGATTCACTACTATGTCCATTAAAGAAAGACTTGTGAAACATTGTCATCACATGATTTTCAATGCTGTAAACAACAAGTAATGGTCTGACAAACTTCTGCAAACCATGGGATGAGAGTATAAGGTACAGCTTGAGTTTCAGATACTAAGTCTTGGCGGAATGGTGGAAAGGCAGCAGTTCCATGAAGAACTCAGCAAATCAGATGGCTTGGTGATTCCAAAATAAGAGATTAGACTAGCTCTCCATGGTTTTCTTCTTAGCTTTCCATATTTAATTTCTTTCTGCTTCTATGTTTTTGCCATGGAGATCTATGTTCTCCATTATTCTATCTCATTATATGGAGAAATGCAGCTCACTAATCCATGAAAAATGTTTTTCTTTTTTTTTTTTTTTTGGCTAGGTCAGTTTTTTTCAAGGATTGAAACTAAATCACCTCGCAGTGGTATCTCATGAGAGCTAGGAATGACTCCAGGGACATAGTGGGATTATGGAGCCAATATTAAGGAAAGGAAAGGTGATGAAGGAGAGAGTGGGATCTTATTCTTTAGACAGTCTAAAGCCTTGTAAAGTAGCTTTGTCTTGTGACTAGATCTTGACAAGGTAAATTTCAAGATAGATCTCAATGAACTCTAATGAAACTATACCTGAAAGACCATGGATGCTATAGAAAAGCCTGAACGATATTAGCAAATACTTTTCTGCACTACATCACCAGCATCACCAGCAGAATGGGAGAAATGACATGTAGAGTTTTGAAATGTACGAGTGCAAAGTCCTACAAGGAAAATAGTACTATCATTTAAATTTTACAGTGGTTTTATTAGCCTGATAAGAATAATTAAGACTTTTAAAAAGCTATATTTTGACATAGATTTAAATGAGCAGTAGTCACTCTGAATTTTACTTTGAATTTACATTTCTGACTTTTTAATGCTTCCAGATGATTTTGCATCTATTCTTTAAGAAGAAAATTCTGAGATTAAAAACAAATTCTGCAGACTACAGGAAGTGCCTATACCTTTCTCCTGAGGCAGGGACAGGTAGCAGACCTTCCTGCAAAAGGTGTGCCCAAGTGGAGGACCTCCTGTAGCAGGTGGCTGAGTTGCAAGAAGCAGTCAGAAGGCTGCACAACATCAGCAAGGCTGAGAAGGATTTAGGTATCTGATTCCAAGTTCAGCTTGCAGTGGACCCACAGACCACAGCCAAACAGACAAAAACTTCCCCACTGGCACACACAGAATAGAGGGGGTACAGTAACTCAGAAGAATTCAAACTTGCAACAGCAAGGAACAGTAGAGGGAAGAGACTTCCCCTGAAGCCTGAGGTGCCATTGAAGAACTGCTTTACGGCTGTACAGACTGAAGAGGAAAGAGCCATCACATCAGGAGAGATGCTGCAGCAGAGCAAGGCAGCCACATCTGTTGTCCATATAACAACCAGCACAACTAAGAAAAGGCAATAGGCTTTAGCAGTAGGCGACTCTTCTGAGACACAGGGGGGCATGCATCTGCCAACCTGATGCACTCTCTAGGGAGGGTCTCCTCACTACAAGAATGACACTGAGGTGCTAGAGTGTGTACAAAGAAGGGCAATGATGCTGGTGAAGGGTCTAGAGCAGAAGTCTTACAAGGAACAGCTGAGGGAACATTCAGTTTAGCCTGGAGAAAAGGAGGCTGAGGGGAGACCTCATTGCTCTCTGTAACTAGCTGAAAGAAGGTTGTAGCATGACAGGGGTTGGTCTGTTCTGCCATGTAACAAGTGACAGGGCAAGAAGAAATGTCCTCAACTTGTACCAGGGGATGTTTAATTGGAATACTATTTAAAGTGGTGGATAAAGGAAATGCAACTGATATAATTACCTGGACATGTGCAAAATATTCAACACTGTCCCACATGACATCCTGGTCTCTAAACATGGATTTGATGGATGGACCACTCAGTGGATAAGGAATTTGCTGGATGGTCTCACTCAAAGAGCTGTGGTCAACAGCTCAATTTTGAGTGAAGACCAGTGAGGAGCGGCATTTCTTAGGGGTCTATATTGGGATTGGCACTGTTTAACATCTTTGTCAGCAACATGGACAGTAGGATCTAGTTTATCCTCAGCATGTTTGAGGACAACTCCAACCTGTGTGTTGTTGTCAACAATATTGGAGGGAAGGGATACCATCCAGAGGGGCATTGGCAGGATGGAGAGATGGGTCCATGAAAACCTCATGACATTCAACAAGGCTAAATGTAAGGTCCTGCACATGGGTCAGGTCAATCCCAAGCACAAATGCAGTCTGAATAGAGAATGGATTGAAAATAGTCCCAAGGAGAAGGACTTGGGGGTGTTGATTGACAAGAGCAACATGATCTGGTAATGTGTGCTTGCAGCCCAGAAAGCTAACTGTGTCCTGGGCTGTATCGGAAGAATCATATCCAGCAGGCTGAGATCATAGATGCCCCCTCCCTGGAAGTGTTTAAGGCCAGGCTGGATGGGGCTTTGAGCAACCTGGTCTAAGAGAAAGTACCCCAGCCCATGGCAGGGAGGTTGTAACTAGAGGACTTTTCAGGTTTCTTCCAACTCAAACCATTCTATGATTCTATGTTTTAAAGAAACACATTCTCTTGCTCATATCATCATCATTCAAGGATTCAAGAGAATTGAAGCAAGTATGGATTAGAAGTACAGATTCCTGAGACAGTTAGAATTCACAGATAATGACTCAGTATTCTTTTTGTTTCTCTAAGAATAAATTATAGATCCAGCTGTCATGATTTGTCCAGATAGCAAATTTCTGTGCCTAAAAGAGAGTTTTGAAAATTAATTTACAAATACCATCAAAAGCTGAAACAAGATAGTGCAAAAATAACTAGTGACTAGGAAAATAACAATTTAAGAACTATGCTAAGAAAATAGATTTATAGAATTCTTGATTCATGCTTTAGATAGCATATTATCCATTGGAATATCAGTTATGTTTATTCTCTCCTTTTGTGGAAAAGAACAAAATAAATATGCTATGAGAAAAAGACTATTGCAAAAGTAATGTGACACAGAGAAAAATAATATTGTAATTCTTAGTATGATTTAATAGTCATGCTCTTAGCTCATCCTTTCAGATGAATTTTATTTTTTCATATTCTTCATATTCATAATTTGCTTGTGTGGGTAATGCACCTGAGGATGAGTAACCTGCAAATCCTATATGTAACACTGATACATCACTTCATTTTACTACATTCTTCAGTGGAATTTGATTCAGCTCTTTCCTGATTATATCTCTGCAAAGAGTCAGTTTCGCCCTATTTTCTGACCTTTTAGGTGGTGTTACTGGATGTTTTCTTTTCCAGAAAATAGGGAAAAGCCACTGGCAGTAGTACCCAGATATTATTATTCAAATTCTTAGCAAAATATTTATTTCTTTGTTTTCCAGACAATTGAACTGACTTTTCCAGTTTTAACAGTGTGAAACAAAGGCAGATTTATATATGGAAGGAAACACCAATGCATTACCATGTTTTCAGTTGTCTCTGGGCTTTTAGAGTAATATTTCCAATTTTATCTAGGAACTAGGAACTCTCACTCATCAGAAACATCAGGAACTATATCACTTACAAGGAACAAATTTAGGGTGGTACAGCTTCAAGGACATAACCACACCACTCAGTCACATAACATCCCGGATTTTTAAACAGAAAGGAGCAGGAACAGCTGGAGAAGGATTTCTGTTCAAACATTTCTGATATATTGCATACTCCTTGCAGAGCACACACACACACATACTGTCTCCCACTGTCTGAGGCCATGGCTCATCAGTATAGTTCAGATGGGCACCACAGGCCCAAGGAAAAAGAAGTGACTTTTTGACTGCTTGTTGTGACAGATCCCAGCTAATGCCCATCTCTAATGTGCAGCAGCTCCACTGCAGGCTCCACCTACAAGACAGCTTTGGTCCTCTCTTCAAGGACATTCCCCATGAGGGGCTGTTGTATTCCCTATTGATTGATTCCTGATTCAGTGATCATAAGCCACTTAAGGTCATCTTACTGGTCATATTGCTCTAGGCAAATATTTTTGACCTTTTTTTCCTGATTCTCAAGCTATAAGGAGTTGTAAGCTGCATTGCAATTAACTTCTGGTTTCAAAATATGTTACAGGTATGAATAACTGCTAAGAATTAATCTGTACTTCTTTGTTTCCTTCCTGCACATGTCTAAAGCTCTTTTGAGTAACCCCAATTATCTATGCTTTATTTGTTTTCCCAGAAGACACCAGAATCACCTATTGGGTTAGAGCTGAGCAGACATGGTCATAATGTCACTTGTTTAAGAGATGTTTTAGGGTAGACTTTACACCACAATATCACCATATAATTCCAAATTAATCAAAAAGAGATCCTTCTCTGATCATCCATATTTAAATCCTTTGTCTCTTGGGCTTTTTGATAATCTACCAAGAAAATTAAGACCTAAACATTCTTTGCAGCTGGAAACTATGATTATTGCTTCATTTTCTGGCCTCTGATTTGCATATTATTTTACCCATAAGAGCAGTTTTCAAGATTATATAAAACTATACACATTATAGAAGGATCTGCTTTCTTAACTATGTGCTGTCACTCACTTTCACGTACTTCAATAACACAATTGTAGTAACAGGTGCCATTAGGCCATTAGGAATAAGTGTTGGCTTTTTTTTTAAATGGTGTTGAAGCTTTTGGAGGAAATCCTTATATGAAAACAGGAATATCATATTTAGCTACATATTTAGTGTAGTTACTGGTATCTAGATTTTATAGCAGTACTTCTTAATATTGTAGCATACAATCATGATACTGCAAAAAGTAAAAGATTCTTTGAAAAACTATTTATTTCAAGAGATATATGTATTAACTGATATGTTTAGACAGTTCGTCAAAAAGAATTTAAAACAAAAATAGGTATATCTGTATGTTTACAAGACAAAATATATTTAGAATAATAAGTATATGTAGACAGCAATGTGTCTCTACAGTAAGAGACTGAAATATAATGAAATAACTCCTGAGGTAGTTATAAATGAACTAATTTGATCCTAGTTCCTTAGTGTAGTGAAGGCAGGATGGACATCAGCACAAACCACTTTTCTCTCATTTTTTGAAGATCTCCTTGCTGCTGAGTCTAGGTTCTGAACAGAACTAAAATTCAGTTAATCAGCCAGTGTTTATCTACCTGGGATACTAAAGACTAAATGAAGAAATAAAAAAAATAGGTGAAAAATTGGAACTAACATCTTCTTCCAATCCTTAATTCAACTACATGCCAGACATGTAGGTCTATATGGTATATGCTGGGCAGATGTGTACAATCTTGTGTCATACACAGAGACATATATATGAATGCCACTCCAGTTATGTTTGGGGTCAAGTCACAACTAATACGATCATGCTTTCAATAAGGCTTATTAGGCAGATTCTGTCAAAGTGTCACTTATATGTACTTATACAAATTTTGGTTTCCCTTAAGCACAAGTAGATGCAGTTTGTGCTTGCCCACAAAATTTAGTTTAAATTTTGTCATCTGTTATTTCTTTTATTTCAAATATATCAGTGTATTCTTATAAAACATTCAGTGGCTCTATAGGCTACGTCTTTAAAATTTGGTATTATGAAGAGTTGCTAAGAAACAGTTTCTATCATACCTTGCTATAGATTTTCTTTACATGGCCCTTTTATTCTACGGCCACCATACTAGCCCAAGAAATGTTATCTACATATCTTTTAGCCCTATTCTGCCTGTAGCAGCTAGTAGGTAGTTCAATTTCCTTTCTCTTTGCCTGGAGGACATTTGCAGCCTCCATCTAATCAAATGTTGTGTGCACACATTTTGAACTGTAGGCAAAATTAAGCTCATTGACCTAATTTTAAATACATTAAGATATATCAGTGATGACCAAGGAAGTTGTTAGCTGCCCTAGTTTGTAAACTGATTGCTACTCAGATAAGTAAATATAGATTGTAGAACATGAAATAAAGCTTTTAATTATTTTTGGTTTTAACTTAGACAGTCCAAGCCAATATGCACAAAAAACCTAATTAGCTTTGTGGGGAAAAAACCTCTTTAACTGTGAAATTTCAGACTGAAATGCTATCTCTAGGATTCAGATTTAAGGAGACAGATATGATTTATGTACAAATGTTCTGGTAATTGGAATATTAATAGATTCATTACAAAGGCAAGAAAAGACAGTTTAATAGGCATTTTAATACTCTTTTGCTACATTTTAATGTAAAACTAGTATTTGTGAAAGCACAATAAAGAAAAATGTTTCTAAAATACTTTCAAAAAATTAAGCTTGCATTAAAAGTATGAATTTAGAAGATACGTAGGGAAAAATCCAATTAAAACCATAATAATATAAAAATTAATTACCTGTGTTTTATAGTGAAATAAAGAATATTCTACCAGTATCTAAAGTGTACCTTAAAATGCATATCCTGAGCAGAATGCCTTCAAGTGCAAATTTTCCATTACACTAAACTAAATAGAGACGGTGAGATTATGCACAGTACAGATTCTTATATTTGGCTTTATCACTCAAGTAACTTAAGCCAGGTTTTCCACAGATAATTCTGAATTGCATGAATGGTAATTCTGAATGTTAGTATGAGACATCTGTAGTGCTGTTAGTCTGTGCACTCACTAAAGCAGTGATGCTGAAAATGAGTTTGTAACTAAAGAGTCTTATTTTAGTTCGCATTTACAGTGTTCTATGGACATTGTCATATTCAGGTACTGGATTGTGTTACTTAAATAACAAGGGGTTTTGAAGGCATTTCATGTTATATAGATTTTCTCTTTGCTACTATTTTTTTCTGTTTACAAGACAACCCTCATTGCAGAACAAAACAGTACTAAGAGATACCCATTTCACAGAATTCTCCCTTTGAACTGACATAATCAAGCAAAACTTTGGCAAGTTAAATAGAAACATTAGGTCATAGAACATATAACAACAGAAAATCTCATTAGACCATCTCTTTGTTTTCCTCATACTTAAGAGGAAAAAATATATCATCAACAAGAACATCATTACATCAAGACTTTTTACAAATTTGATGAATTATAATAAAGTGTAATTTTAAAATTCAGTTACTATATTTCTTATGACATTAAATATACCTCAGTTTAAAAAAAAAAAAAAAAAAAAGGAAAAAATTAAATGTTTAATGTAATTAAACATTTGCCAGAAGCTGCACTTATTTTTCTTGATTTATTTTGTTGTTGTTGTTTGTTCATTTTGGAGTGGGTTTTTTGTGTTTTTGTTTGCTTGTTTGTTTTATTTTGGGTTTGAGTTGGTTTGGTTTTTTGTTATTGAATTGTTTTTATTTCATCCCATGACTTTTCACACTTTTACCCTTCTCATTCTTTCTCTCACATCACTAGTTGGGTGTGAGCAAGCAACTGTGTACTTAGCTGCTGGCCGGGATTAAAACACAAATGAATATATCCTTAAGACACATTCATTTAAAAACATTATAGGAGGAAGTGAGAAACTGAATTTTGGACAGTAAAAAAATGAAAACTTTTTTCCTCGTGGGGAAAAATTGAAGTAACAGCAAATTAATTGCCCACTGTCACTTGTGCTACCTTATGGTTTCCCCAGGGCATGACGTTTGAGGGGTTGCATATCTCAAGCTGTTGAAAATTTTTTACAATATTTTGCCTCCAGATTACTGACTCAAATGCAGACCAAAATGGTACTTGATAAAAGCTGTCACCATCTGACATCTCTTCAATGTCATATGTGAGACAAGGTAAGTCTAATCACCCCTATCTCAGCCACTGGATCACATCCTCTACTTTTCCATCATACACATCATGAATTGGAAGAATGTTCACTTTACCTTCCTTACTGAAATATTTGGGATTTTTCAGTCTAATTTCTAGGTGGAAGGACAACAGCCTACTTTAGTTTAGATATTACAGTCATTTTGTTTTAATGATGGGAGAAAAAGATACTGAAAGCCAAATATGAAAATGTTAATGAGTATGAAATAATTTTGGGTGAGTACAATGTAGAAGTTTTTGAGAGTACTTCTCAATATATAAACTCTTTTTTAAGAAATTGCATCCTTGCAGAATTAATGTTTCTTTTTATGCATAAAATAAATTAATTTTTACTTTTCTATTGGAATACCAACTTTTTCGACTTGGTAGATCATTTGTAGACTATTATACTTCTTTTGCCTTTATAACATTTTTTTGCACATGCTAAAGAACAGACATCCTTTACATAATGTGTAAGTATCATAAAGTCTTTACTGTAGCTAGAAAGAATACAATTTACAAATACTTTGAAATTACACAGTTAGTGTAATCCCTTCATTCAACTAAGTTTGCTTCAAGACTGCCCACATATACATGGATGTTAGATTCTCAAATACATTCTCTGTCAGTTAAGACATAAAATTCACACCATCTGTACTAAGCACCCATTTTCAGGCAAATTACCTGACATCCAAATATCTGAGTTCCCATATGGTTAGTGGAAATTTACTCAACAGAGTTGAAGGAAACTAGAGAGAAAGGCTTATCACTGATTTGAGCCAGCACAGGCCATCTGTTGGGATAGATCCTTGGAGAGTGACATGAGGCAAGAAGGGCCTAAAAATTCTTAGAATTTGTTATGTTTAAAAGCATAATCTAATCCATTTTCAGTACCTAAAGCCTTATGGTTTAGATTTCTGTGATCAGATTCCCCAAGCAGTGAAGAATGAATTGTGTTGTAAAAATCAGGTTTTCAAAAGACTCTAAACTAAAACATCCAGTATGACATTCAGACTAAAATGACACACTTCTTCAAAGATCTTCAGTGTTGTTTTTGTTCTTTCCAGATTTCCAAATGCAAACCTTTCCCTTGACTTATGCACCAAAATCAGGTAATATTTTGGGTATATCCTTGAAATTGCTAGCTTGATGCTTCGGGGCCTTCATGTTGAGCTAGGTTTCATTAGTTGTAGGTCTGTGCCAGCACTCCAGCAGCTTTGTGAATGCTAGCTAAAAAGAGTGGCAAAATATGCCAGGTGATGTGAAAAGTCAAGCTATGTTTCTGTATGTAGCTCTGATTCCTAACTGATAGAGTTAGGAACACTATATATCCCAGTTGATCTAAATAGAAAATATGTAAACACATGACCTTGGTCCAAATTAGTCTGAAACATGGGGCATTATTTTGTTGGTTTGTTTTTTGGTTTTTTTTCAGTTTATGTTCCATCTTTGGGTTATTATAGTAATTTCCTGAAAAAGAAAACAAAATAAATATCCCTAGGTTGTTCCTATACTGTCCTGATTACACTATTCCAAACGATCTCTGTGATGTTTTTTTTCCAGCATCAGGGAAGAAAGAAGGATACTGGATAATCCTTAATTCTAAAGAAGAATTGGTGTTATCTCTAATTATTTCATAGTGAAATAAGTCAATGATTGATAAATTTATTTTTAAAAGTATTGAGATACATAGTACGATGTCCTACTGATGTTAAACTTTGGTTGTTTGTAGACAACTGCTTGCAGGAAACATTAAGTCTTTGCAGGAAACTTTCCCTATGCCTTTGACTAATTAAATGACATCATAGTTTATTGATGTGGAAGTGGACACACCCTCTAGTACTGATGAATTACTTTGCATTGTTATTCCCCTTTGCAAAATGAGTGAAGATTTATGTAGACCTGTGACTATCTCATGCTACTTTTTTACTGTGACAAGGTAAAGAATGAGTTTTGCTGTATTTATTGGGTTCATATTTCATGCTTGATAGATTGGGTTACTTCAGTGGAAGCTTTAACCAGCTTTGACCTTCTCAAGGTAAAAGAGGCAGACCTTTTGTCCTTGAGAATAATTTTCAGTATAACAAAACCTTTTTATACTAAATAGCAACTGAAGTAAAGTTTTGCAGAAAGCACTCATATCATATATTGATTGGTTCAAATATAAATACAATATAAATAAAAACTACTTCAATGAGCAAACAATACATAAGGATTCATGTGTCAGGGTTGAGTTTTCAGAATAGAAGACATATTAAATGAAATAGTTTTTAAAATTTCATATGACAAATAAGAACAGAATAAAAATACATTCTGAAATCAACACCAAACTAATATAACAAATAAAGCCAAATGTAGATGCAGTAGAAAAAGGGATTTTCTCTACAAAAATACTGAAAATATACATTTGAAAAATGCAGGTTGAAAAAGAAATGCAAATTCCAAGTCAGTAATATTTTCTTCAAAATAGATTAAAAGGTGGCTTATTTGTTTACATTTCAAAACAATTTACAAATAAATTTACTAAAAGAAGTAACTAGAAGGCCTAGGGAACTACACATTTTATAATTTTGCTGTTTGTTTTTATATAAATAAATGGATATCAAAGAGGAAGGACAGGACACTAATTAAATATTTACTTTTTGTACCCTTTCTGTTACAGAGGTTTTTGATTGCAATCACTGGCTCATATCTAACCTGTAAAGAGGCAGACCATATGCCATTGTTTTCTTTTCTATCTTGACATTCAGTTGAGTCCCTGATGAAAATCTAAAGAACAAAAATAAGTATCCAAAGACAAAGATATTTACTAAACCAGATGACAAAAAAAAAAAAAAACATAGAATCATAGAAATGTCTTGTTTGGAAGGGAACTCTAGAGGTCCTCTAGTCCAACCCTCCTGCTGAGTGCAGGGCCATCTTCAACTAGAGCAGGTTGCTCGGAGCTTTGTCAAGCCTCACCTTGAATGTCTCCAGGAATGGGGCCTCAACCACCTCCCTGGGCAACCTGTTCCCAGTGTTCCACCACCCTCATAGTAAGGAACTTCTTCTTTACATCCAATCTAAATCCACTCTTTTCTAATTTAAAACCATTGTCCGTTGTCCTTTCACTACAGGCCTTTGTAAACAGGCCCTCTCCCGTCTTTTTATAAGCTCCTTTCAGGAACTGGAAGGTCTCTATTTGGTCTCCTGGGAACCTTCTCTTCTCCAGGATGAACAATCCCAGCTCCCTCAGCCTGTCCTCAAGGAGAGGTGTTCAGCCCCCTGATCATCCTTGTGGTCCTCCTCTGGATCTGCTCCATCAGGTCCATGTCCTTCCTGTGCTGAGGGCTCCAGAGATGGACACAGTAATCCAGGTGAGGTCTGACCAGAGCAGAGTAGAGTGGTAGAATCACCTCTCTCAATCCACTGGCCACACTTCTTTTGATGCAGCCCAGGATGCGATTTGCCTTCTGGGCTGCAAGCACACACTGTCTGCTCATGTCCAGCTTCTTGTCTATCAGCACCCCCAAGTTGTTTTCTGCAGGGCTGCTCATTATTGCATCTTCCCCAAGCTTGTATTGATAATGGGGATTGTTCCGGTCCAGATGCGGGACCATGCACTTGCTCTTTTTGAGCCTCATGAGGTTCACCTGGACCCACCTCTCCAGCTTGTCCAGGTCCCTCTGGATGACATCCTGTACCTCTGGTGTATCGACAGCACCACTTAGCTTCGTGTCATCCATGAACTTGGTGATGGTGCACTCCATCCCACTATGTCGTTGATAAAAATATTAAACAAGACAGGCCCCAGTACGGACCCCTGAGGGATGCCACTTGTCACTGTTCTCCATCTGGACTTTGAGCCATTGACCACTACTGGATGCGGCCATCCAGACAATTCCTTGTCTGCTCCATGATCTTCCCAGGCACAGAGGTGAGGCTGACAGGTCGGTAGTTCCCAGGGTCCTCCTTTCTACCCTTT
>JANIJG010021249.1:61063-104695 GCA_024611175.1 Megaceryle torquata | reverse complement strand
ATAAATAATAATAATAATAATTAAAAAAAGAAAACAAAATATCCCAATTCTCTAGGTTACATTAGTGGTTATATAACCAATCTCACTGGTTATATTTATGCTCCTATAAATAGAGAATTGCCCTGAAAGAGCAGCCTAAAAAATAAACAACAAATGGAGTCAGGATGTGGCGACCATCGGCGCTTGGGTGGGAACGGGTGCAGGGGTGGTGGGGCTCAGCACGGGGACGAGGACATCTGGTCGTAGTCGGGGCACTTGAGCAGAGCTGGGTAGTTACTGTTCATCTGCAGGGACGCCTCGCTGGAGATATCTGAAGGGCTGCGTCCCCGCGCCCACGCGTCCGGGTGCAAGAACTGCCCTGAGTAGTCGGAGCAGTTGCTCAGACGAGGACGGTAGAAGCTGGGGTGAGGTCGGTAGATGTCCTCGGCCGTGTATCGCTTCATGAACAGGTAAACGGACATCACGCCAGCGCTCTGCAGGGGAGAGAGGCACAGCCTGATGCTCACCCTGCTTGACGGCTGCCTCCTCCACCACCCCCCAAAACACAACAAAAATATACATCACTGGTTTTGCTCTGTTGCTGATGCACAAGGGCTCCTGAGGACAGTCACTTCACCGCCCTCTGCCCTGGGTTTGTGCGGTAAATAATGTGGCATCACCGTGTCTCCTCTGCATCCATGCTTGGCATCAAATTGTGGTCAAATGCCCCATCAGTGCTCCAGGCCTGGGGTCTGTCCCCACTGTATATGTGTCCCACCATACTATATATTACCCATCTGCCCTCATAGCCTACTCTTAAACCCTGTCTGAGTCCTCTTGCTCACAGCATCAATGCCCACCTGAGAATGGGACACACTCATTACAGGGGTGGGAGAGCTGCTGGGTACCTCTGTGAGAAGGAATGAGATGGCAGAGAAGGCAAACGACCATCCGTATTTGTAATTGAAGAATGTTTCCGAGTCCTTGGTCCTGTTCAGCATCTCATCGTTAATGCTTGATATGTAGAGGACCAGCCCCACCACCAGTGACAGACCTGGGGAGAAACCAAGGAGAAGGAAATTGGGAAATGCATCAGGGATGAAGCCACTGAAGAAACACTTTCCTTTAAGACCTGACTTGTGGGTGGAAGTGTAAAACTGTGAAAGTGTGCTTGAAAAAACTGGGGAAAGAGGCTGCTTCCCTGCTGAGCTAACCCAGGGCACTCCTCTCATTTCAGTCAAACCGTTACCTGCTCAAGCAAGCCTGCATGCACCATGTCAGAGCTGGCTTCAAAGCTTGGTTGTCACAGCTATTTGTTTAACACTAGCACAACACCATGAATAAAACATTCGCTCAGCTCATGTAGAAACATCCTGGATGAGCAGTTTGAAGTTTCAGATCTCTCCTGTGACCGACATGCTGTGAAAGGCATCATGTCCCCCCAGCAGCTGCTGCTGCATGAGTGGTGGGTGCTTTTTCCCATATCTCCTTGCCAGTGCCACAGATGAGTCTTGCACTGGGTGATTTTTCATCCTGCAAAGCCTGGCCTGGCTGCAGAGCTGAGCTGGGAGCCCCGATGGGTGATGACTCCAACAAGGTGCCACCACAGCGGGTTAGGAGAGCACCAGTTGCTACAAAATCAAATGTGCTCCATGCTCAAGAATTTTCAGGAGAAAACCTGCCTAGCAAAACTCACCTGACAGGATGAAGAATATCCCCGAGACGAAGGCAAGGATGGTCCTGTGAGGCCGAATGTGGCCAATGTTGCTCAGGATGAAGCCAATGAACATGAAGAAGAGGCTGACCAGAGGGAAGGGGGTGGCAGAGCGGATCATCTCTGGGGGGAGAAGAGGGGCAGGAAATGAGAACAGGTCAATCCTCCCCACATAGCATGAGAAATGGGCTCAACTGGGTGGGATGGCTCCAGCCCTGCTGCTTTCGGAGCACGTTGCTGTGTCCCGCCTCACTCCTGGCCAATGTGGGTGCTCCTGCGCTGCTCCCCAGGCTCTGGCAGGAGTTCTCCTCTTTGCTAATGAGCTGAGTGAAGAGGTGACTCTGTCTGGCTGTGGAAATGTCTGCTAATGTTTGCATTTCTGAGGGTCAAGTATATATGTCAAGCGTTACACAGAAAAAAAAACCCACATTGGAACCTGCATTTTCCTTTAGCTTTGCTGCAAAACTGTTTGGTGAACACTTCAATTGATTAAATCAGAAACGGCTGCAGAATTCATCGTGAGAGCTGTGACACTTCATCCTTAATTCATCCCACTATGTAACATGTACAGTTGACTGCTACAGAATAAATACAGCTGCACATTACAGACAGGAGACTATAAAGCCAAACACTTCCATAAACATCAGCACTGAATAGCCAGTGATGGGAAACAGTTCAACTTAGAGCCTCTGTGAGCATCCTGCCCTTAGCAAGGGATGTCCCCAGAAGCTTCAGAGCTTATTGGGTAATCCAGAGAGTAAAAAATGGAGTTGCATCCTTACACAGCAGCACTGTCAAGGAACTGGGAGCATCTTTAGCAAGGACACAAAGAGGATTTCTTGGGAGGGATCCCTAGTGACTCTCTGGTGCTTTGCAGGATGCAGAAAGTAAGACCCCACCAAACCACTTACTCAGGACGTTGACCGTGGATTCAGACGTCAGCTGGATGTTCATGGGCATGACATATTCGATAGTGAAGCACCGGCCACGTTCTTCCCCTGCAGCAGACACAGACCGAGTCACACCTGCAGCATGTTTGGCTGTTACTTTTGGTGGGGGAGAGAGTGGCTTTAAAATGAATTTCAGTGCATGCATAAAAACAATTTTGGTTTTTAGTGCCGCTTCCAGTTTGGGTGTCAGTGTTTGGGGCTGAGGAAAGACATCTCTTAACTATCACCTCTCTAGTGCAAAAGGATTCTCTTCTATAAAAAAGAGTAATCTCTGAAGCCAGAGAGTTTAAGATCACCCCATGGGCAGCATCAGAGCTCCTGACTGACTTTTTCAAACCAGCAGTTGAAACTTCATGACATTTTACATCGGTCACTTTGAGATTCCCGTTCTCTTGGGTTTTATTCAACTCCATCCCTGCAGCTAAGTCGCTTCATCAAATTTGGCATGGATGGAGGGAACGGTCCAACTGACCTGAATCTAAACATTGCAGGGACAAAAAGGAAAGTTGTGAGCTGCTGCCCAAGGCACAGTGGCTGCTGCACTGGGACAGAGCTAGACGGGGGGCAATGGGGTCTGGCACGGCAGCAGCAAACTCACCCAAAGCCTGCGTGCCAAGGCACATTTATCCATCTGACTATTAAAGCTGGGCACGAGGCGATGGCGTGACGCAGGTTGTGCCTAAGTTTGGAAGCAAAGATGGATGCAGCCTCTAAAAAATCTTATTTTCCCCAGCCCTTTCCTGTGGTACAATGCTGCTATGCAGCAAACATTACCTTTGCAGGGGTCACTTGGGGGAGGGAGGCCATACCTGCCAGAAAGCAGACCCTCCAGAGCCCCGAGTGCAGAGACAGTTTGATTTCCACCGTCTGGTTTTGGGGCTGGACGATGCCTTCCTCCAGGTAGAGCCAGTAGTCGGTGCTGACGGAGATGCCCAGGAGACCGAGGCCGCAGACGGCGAACACGCTGCTGAGCAGGGTCAGCGCCTTCCTGCTGCAGGCACTCATGGCCAAGAGCATGGGGGGCCGGGGCGGCACGGGGACGGCTGCCGGGAGAGGGGACACGGCCATCAGCACGGAGCTGCCGGCAGCTTTTGCGAGGAGCGAACGTGGCAGAGCTTTACCCTCTGCACTTAATTGCTTATTTAGGTTGAGTTAAAATCAGCCATTAAAACAATCACAACGGGACCTGACAGATGCAGAGTTTGAACCGAATCCCACCTGACTGCTGCCCCACACCGGCCCAGGGCTCGTGGATGTGCTGGATGCTGGGTGCCAGTGTGGGAGTAGCGTGGGATGGGCTGGCTGGGAGAATCTCATCAGCTCTGGGTTTCTTTGCTGTAGGTGAATTCCTGCTGCTCCAGCCACAGCCAGAGCTTGTCTCCCCAAGGATGTAGCCAAACCACAGCATCTGCCACCCTCAGAGCCTTATCTCAGAGCAGCAGCACGAGCTGGATCTCCTCTGCCCAGGAGCCTGTTGAGGCTCACAGACACCACATTAACAGATCAACAAAAATTATTTTAGCTGCTGGACCAAAACCTCCTCCCAGACAGCTCCAGTCACCACCCTGCTCCTCCCAATATTGCCTTTTTTCTTCTTCCAGGGTGGATTTACCCACTGGGGGATCCAGATCACAATTCTACAAAAAAACATGCTACATTTATGCACATTGAATGGCATCATCAACCACCTTGAAGCAGAAGAGTGTGAAGCAATAGCTTGCCTTTTTTTTTTGCTTTTTGCTTTTTATTGGGCTTGCTGGATCAGAGCTGCCATGTCAGCTGCACATGCAGACTGAACTGGTCCTGACTTAGCTTGTGCTTCGGGCAGAACGCAGCCTGAGAGCTGCAGTCAGGCCCTGAGCAAGCATTAGAAAAAACTTCCCTCATCCTCATGTCACTTATGGATGGAGTATTTTTTAAAATTTATATCATTTTTGCTAAACTGTGGAATTTAGCAGTTCTCACAGCAAACTAATAAAGTGTCACCAGAAATCAGAGTTCTTGGTGCAGCAGAGAAAAATTGCAACTAATATGGGGGAGAAAAAGAGCCACAGAAATGAAAGATTAGAGGAATAAGAGCAAGAAGGAAAAGTTATGTGTCAGACAAGGTCTTCTGGGGAGTGGGAAGGAGGCAGATAGTGCTACTGGCTGCCTTTATAAAGGCAGGATGAATCACAGATAAGTGCCATGTCATGTCACATGTATTTTCCAAAGCCCATTTTGCTGTTGTTTGGCAGTGCAAACAATAAGGATGAAAAAATATAAATCCAGCCAGACAACAGAAGCTACCCAATTTAAGGCAGCAGCAGCTTTAGGAGGGCAGAATCCTCCTAAACTCACATTTCACTCGAAGCACCTATTCCCAAAATAATGATGGATCAACAATAGAGCTGGGGCACGTATGTTGCATGTTTCCCTTGGTGTCAGCTCCTGAATCTACAGGGGAAACAGTTTTGTTGCTGTTACCACCATGATGAAGGTGGTGGGATTTAGTGATTAAGTCAGGAGAGGTGGCTGCTGGCTGGGCAGGGAGATGAGGGCTCGCTGCTCTGACATGGCTGGGTGGGTGAGTAGACTAGAGGAGGGGAGGAGGGCTTTTTTTTTCCCCCCTTGCACCTCTGATATAAATATATTCACACTTCCTTGCTTACAGTGACTCTTAGAGATGCCAGAGGTCCTCACAGTCTGCACTTTTACACTCAAAAGCCTCCAAAGATAATGTTCTGCTGTAGTTCCCTCATGTTTAATATAATTATTCATGATAATTCATGATTAATTAATCATTAATAGTTATTAATGATAATTAATGACTGTTATTCCTTGCCACTGAAGTGCCTGCAGGCTGGCCTCTCTTGGGGTGCTCTTGGCAGCACCCATCCCCAGCACAGTTAGAGCCCAGCACCAAGCTCCCTGACAGCCCAGTCCTGGGCTCATCTTGCAGCAAGTTTCACACATGACTGATGTGAAGGAAACTTGTAGCTACTGTGGAGTACAAATAACTTAATTTCCTGAGCAGATGCAACACCCAAGGCCTGTCTGCATCTCCAGCTCACTGCTCTGGGCAGCAATAAATGAGAAAAGGAGGGAATGCTACTGGAAGAGCTGCAAATTCTTGAGCAAGAGAAAGGGAGAGAGAGACACTTTGATTACAGCATCCTACCCTGAGTCCAAAGCAGAAAAGTACATCTTAGTAGGAAGCAGATGTACTTGCACCCTCAAGTACTGCAACAGCTCTGACAATTCTCTTCCATATGAAATTAAGGATTTGGCTCTTCCTACGTTCACACTGAGACGATTCCCAGAAGGTACCGACCTACGGAAAGGGGAGTGCTGTCACTTACAGACAGCCCAAGCAAATGCTCCAGCTCACACTGCTGCAAGCTTTCCACCTTGGGCTTTGCTAATGAGCCTTATTTTTAATGTTCTTATTTAATGTTTCCCTCAGCTCAAAAAAAGCAGGACGTGTTCTCAGGAGGAACACCTCCCTGCCAGGAGTGTGAGGAGTGAGATGTGCAGAGGAGATGCTCAGATATTTTTTCCTCAGGAATTAGGAGGCAGCAGCTAAAGAAGAAACTGGCAGCTATGGGGCAGAGAAGCGTGTCCTGCAAAGGGAGCCCCGCACCTTGATAGCCTGAGGACAACCTTACTGTCAAAGGGAGAGACTGGCACAAAGCTGTAGACGTTAGAACACTGCTTCACCCCTTCACTGGATGGGAATATGCCACTTCTCTTATCTTGATAGATCCCATTTGATCCAGCAATAGGACCAGGCAAAGCACAGATCCTCTGGCTCATCCATTCCTCTCCCTAACTCAGTCAGAGCCATATTTTCTAGTTGCTGCCTCAAAATGAACAGCATTTACTACAGGATGTCTCATCTCTCTTGACATTTTGGTGCCAAAATGGTAAAAGGAGCTGGAATCTATTCTTGGCTCACGTATCATCAACAACCATCCTCCCTGCACATTTTTCATTAATAAGGAGCCAAAAATCAAAGTAGGGAGTATGTGAAGGTCCAGATAAAGCCATTCAGAGGGAAACAGCTAAGTATTTCCTGTGATTTGTTGTCCATCAATATCAGGCACTGGAAAACATACCCATTTGGCATCCTTTGTATTGGTCATTGGGGTGACACTAGCAGCAGGGAGAGGCACTGGAGTCATGCCTCTCAATTGCCTCATTTCTTTCCTCTCTCACACTTCAATTTCCATGTAATCACAGATGCATTAGAGAGTGATCCCTATTACTGCCTTTCCAGCACGTAAAATCGAGCCTGATGCGGTGGGAGGCAGAGATGGTGCAGAGCAGCCACTCAGAATAAACCTTCTCCCATATCCAGCACCTGGAGAATTAGCAGAGCTCCCCAGGGAAAGGTTTTTCAAGGACACAAGTAGGAACTTGCTTGATTTTCAGCAAGGATTTAGTCCTTAGTAACCTTTACCAACTGTGTTATGCTTCCTACAGCTGAAAAGGTGATGCGGTTTGGTTTCCAATAGCAGCTGTATTTTAAATTGAATGACTATAGTCCCAAAAATTTCCAAGAAATGGGACCTAAGAACTGTTCCTGCTCCTTCAATCACACTGCGACTTCTGGTAGTAGTCCAGGGAATAATAAAGGCAGTCGACAATGTGATCTGCAGACCTCATAATGATTTTTATTGTCTTGGAGCCATAGCTGGGAATGGGAATTGTACACGGCCCTCACTGGGACTGACCCCTTTGGAAAATAAAATTAATATTGTCATTGCTCATAATGCAGTTCAGCCAGAACTAGGAGCGAGTGGAAGTCCTTACCTATTGCTCCAAGGTCACAAAAAGAAAATATTATCCTAGTCCAGATTTCTTGGCCCTCCTCCCCCCCCCCCGCCCCGTGACCTAATGCTGAGCACAAGCCACTGTTATGGGCTACGTGGATGGATTTAGATAAATAAATATATTGCTGGTCAACTGCCTGGACAGAGTGGGTCATATCAATAAATCACTGCTACAAGTTCAGTGGAAAACAATTGTTCCTCCTGCTCTGAGTAAAGGTAGAAAGATCAGGGCCAAGCCAGGCCAAGGAGGCAGCTATTGATTTTTATGTGGCTAGAACATCATTTCCAATTTCCTGACATTTGCGAGGAGGGGAAGCACTGCCAAGGTTATTAGAGCAGATGGGAGGGAAGGTTTTGCTTGCAGAGGGGTGCTGGGTTCCAGGACAAGCCTGGCGACCTGCCTCTGTGGTTGTGAAAGCCTGGTCATCACTGCAAGCCAAGGGCAGAGGGAAATCGGAGATTAAGCTGTGGACTTGGAGCAGTGGGAGAGGTGGAACAGAATATAAAGGAGAAGAAATGAAGCCTGGTAGAAGAGGAGTAGGAAACCTACTGAGTGAGCGATCGATGTACAAAGAACATCAGAGCCAGCGAAGGCAGGAGAGTGAGAACTGTGATGGAGCTGAACTGAAAGGAACAGCTCCCACTAAGCTCCAACAAGAAAATTGGGCTGGCTAAAAATAAAGGGCCTTCAAGCAGTGCTAGCTATTCCTCGGGACACAACGCAGGCCACAAGTATGGGCAAAAATAGATAGGTCAAGGAGAGTGGCTCTTTCAGAACTGAACTTTTCAGAGCCAGCCATGCTCAGGCAGGCAGGACTGTGCTGAGGGGCTGGCCAAAGCCAACGCCAACATTACCACCCTCCTCCAGACAGCACAATGTCACCCTGGCTCCCCTGGGGGAAAATATCCAGAAAAGCCTAAGTTGGTCATTAATAACCACAATGGAATAGAAAGGTGGTCACAAAATGGCACAACAGTTCCTGCTGAGCTTATAGAGCACCCAAAAGGTGCAAATGTTTTGGTCCTAAAAAAGCATGTGCAAGATGCAGCCTGTGTCCATTTGACCCAAACTGGTGCTCTGTGGTTTTGCACAGAGGGTTTTACCAGTGTGAGGACCATGTGGTGTGATGACTTTAGCCACAGCCGGGCATACGCAGCTCAGCGGAGAGGAAGAGGAGGAGATGGAGTTGGTAGTGCCCACTGCTCCCTCTGGGGAGCGAGAAGAATCGTCTCTACAAACTGGGGTCATTTGGAAAGAGAGCTTTGGAAGTACTATTTGGGAATCAACAGTCCCTCCTGAAGCTTGGAAAACATGTACTGCAGGCAGGAGAGAAACACAAGACTGCTCTGCTTCCATAAAATTCCTGAAGGAGAAGAGAGGTGGCTGCAGAGGAAGGCAGTATCTCCTGGGCTGGTACGTTGGGAGGGAAATGGCCAAAGGGGATGTGGGTTGGAACTGATCTATAAAGTCCCCAGGACCCCTGTCCCAGGCTGCCAGAACCCATCACCTCATGTGATACATGGCAAGACAGAAACACATAATGCAGCTTTACAGAGCTGCATTAGTGTCATATGGAAATGTCAGCTTGATTTTTGAGCAAGAAATTATGTATTGGAAAAAATTAAGTACAGAAATAAATCTTTTTGATGCGGAGGAGGTTTAGCCTGATATTAAGAAATGAAACAGTCCATCTTACAGCAGCTTCAACAAGCACTAGAAACTGTGAATACAAGCAGCCATAAACTTCAAAAGGATCAATACTGGACTTGAAAGCTTCCCCTTGGCTGCTAAGAGCGGTGCTGCACGGCCAGCCCCGCACACAGCACTGCCATTACAGCCAGATAGAACCAGCAGCACTCAATCAATCGAGTGCACTGGGCTCACAGGCTCTCCAGAGAGGGTTTAAAAAAAAAAAAAAAAAGGCTGGTTATGAGTTATTTAAGCCTAGATTGAGCTGCAGAAATCATAAACCTATTTTTTTTTTCCCGCTTGTCAGCAGACACAAGGAACACCTGAAAAATAGTCAGAAGAAATGATGTGCGAGAGCCACACACTGTAATGCTCACCACTAACTCATTTCATGAGGGGGATTACTTGGGATTTTTCTCTTAAACTTGATTTCCATAATTTTTCTGAAGAATTCCCCTTTTCCCTAGCACTTTCCATGCTTCATTTCTTGTCCAAGCTGGTTTTTAAAGCTTGATTAAAAATCCTTTCATGGCAGTGCAAGGGTGGAGGAAAGGTTGTATAGAAAGTACTGTATTTTTCTGCTGAAGCTACAGCTTGCCTAGTGAACACCCAAGGCTGACCCATGGCCACTCTTCCCTCTCCTTCTTTACCATGGACCAGCTTTTTTGCCATGGACATCTCAAAACCCGCCTTTGTTGCCTGGGTCAGGTTTGCAAGGATGGTTGCTATGGATTAACCACATCCACCATCAGCTGCAGCACTGAATACAGGGTGATCAGATTATATTCCCAGGGTCAAAGGTGCAGCAACTGAGATTTATTCCCTCACCCCAGCCCTCAAACCAGACAGTTTCCCAAACTGTCTGTCTCTGCCGTGCCTGCACTTGCCGGGGCGATGGCTCCACTGCAGCTCATTCACACTAATGGCTTTGGATGATGCCAGCAACTTTCAACAAATAAAATCATCGACCGAACAGCTCCCCCCAAGTCTCAGCTCACACGCTGTCAGCACAGCCCGTGTGTGTACAGCCACTGCTCATTCACATGGTCCTTCTGGATCCACAAATACCCCCCTGCCCACCCCTTACAGTCCACATGTCTCTTTTCTTCTTGATGTTAAAGGCTCTTACCTCTTTTAACCCCAGCCGAAGCAACGCTTTAGCAAGTGGAAAACCTGTGACGTTGGTGGTGAAGGTGGGAAGCTGAGCTTCTGGCAGACCAATGGCAAGGCAAGTGTCACAGTGAGAAGGGTCCTCAATTGATGCTTCAGCTGCTGGATGGCTCAGGGAGGAGCTGGGAGTGGGGTGGCTTCAGCAGCGGGCAGGGGAGAGCTCGAGGACAGTAGGAGAGGACAAAACCTTGGCGCTCTGCCTCCAACTGACTCACATGAGGGATGCACGATGCTGGGACACAGGGACAGGCAGATGGCAGGCAGGTCTCTGCATCCACGTGCTGGCAGCTCCTACCCTGTGGTTTTGCAGGAAAAAGTTACACAAAGTGCATTTCCCGAGAGGGGAAATAGGAGCTAAAGCTCTGAGCTTGCAATATTGCCCATGTAGAGTTCCCAGGTCTAACCTCTGTATATATGCACATACACAAAGTTTATATTGCTGACAGTAGCTGAGCCCTTTCCTGTGCAGAGGCCTCCACAACACCCTCTAACCCTTTGCATAGCAAAGCTGACATACAAGATTCACCTGCTTGCAACACTGCTCAGTAAGGGACATGAGTCAAACTGCTGGCTCCAATACCCTACGAGGAGCTACAAAAGCAGAAAAAAAGGGGGTATCTAGTGCTGCAAAGCAAACCAGCTGGGGACTTTGGTACAAGATCTGCAGAAATCTTGCTGCTGTGTGTTGTGCGGAGTGGCGACTGCCTGCGAACCTCTGCATGCTGCACGTTATCAGCTGGACATCGCATCCTAAATACACAAACTCCAGTAACCCAATGATCCAGTGACCTGCTTCTGGCTTCAGCGTGGTGCTTCCCTCTGCTCACCTTGGCTGGTACAGAGGGGGCTTGAGCAGACCCAGCAGCAGGGGCAGGTGAAGGCAACTTAATCTCCCTGCATATGTGATGGCTGAAGGAGTGTCCACTTCACACCCAGACCAAGGCTGGTCTAGGGAGATACTAAATCTTTAGCAGCTGGTCCTTGTCTCACGTCCACATGTTATCTAAAATGTCACAAAGTCCTGCAATGGCTTGATATATTAAAAAGAGGAGAACAAGTCTCTTCCTAGCATAGTGACAGCTTTTCAAGGTCTCCATGTCCTTCCAGCAGCAAGACAGGTCACAGCATTACTGAAGATCTCGGGCACCTTTTCCATAAGACATTTACTTTGTTTTAAACTGGAGTGAGTAAGAACAGAACCCAAAAATGTGGCGTAAGCCCTGCGGGAGCTGTGCATTACAAATGGCAGCACATGAAATTTCTCTGGGCAATAAACTTTTACCACTACAGAAGGTGTAAGAAAAGCCCCAGTACCCAGCCCAGGCTTCAGGAGATGAGGCTGCTCCCATCAGGCTGCTCAGCAGAGAGGGGCAAACACTCCCCTTTCCTTCTTTTCCCCTTAACGATCAGTGCCTGTCAGCTTGAGCTAAATTAAGTAGCACTTGGAGGTAAAAAATAGCATCAGGAGCTAATTAAAACTCTTCCGACTCCCCCGCGTCAGTGGTGGGGAGAGGCAAGCCCCAGGTACCTGTGCTGTGGAGGAAGAGCCGCCCACCACAGCCCTCCCCCCCCCAGCTCTTCTCACCAGCACTGGCAGCTGGAGTGTTTTTATGAACACTTTCAGTGTGATAAATCAGACAAAGCAAGAAATCCCCCAAGTGCTGCTGGTGTCTCTGAATGCTGAAGGCTGCAGACAAGCAGGACGTTGATCGGGCTGCATATGCTGGCCACAGACACTGAGACCTCTGTCCCCTCAGTGTGATCACACATGCTTGCTAGCACAGAGCAGGCACCTTCTTATCCAGGAGATTGCCTTCCCTGCTTAGAAACCAGCTTGAACACACAGCCTCTGAGCACCGAAACAACGGCACAATTCAAGCAGAGAAGGGCTGTATCTGCATCTTAATAACCCAAGGGCCACTCGTGGCTGCCATTAAACCCAGTTACCAAACACAACGGCTGCTCGATTCAGCTTTGCTTAGGTGGTTTGGGACAGCTCCTCAGGTACTGGTAGCAGTGGCTTTGTGCACAAGCTCTCCAGGTCTGATGCTGAGCAGCCACAGAAGTTTGGTCCCATCTTTACATAGGAAAGGTCATTGCTTTGTGTAGCTTGTTTAGTTTAATAGGAATTATTAAAGTACATAATAAGCATTTATACATCATTGGAGTTATTAAGCTTTCTACCAGGCAGATTTTAGCACAATTCATTGTAATTTCCAGGATTTAATGGCACGTGCCCCAGCAGACAGGAACCTTAAACCATGCAGGACATGGGGCAGCCCGAGACCAAGCACAGGCCAGCGGGACGGGGCCAGGGGAGCACAGCTTGGTAGCAAGCCCAGTGTGGTCTCAGGAGGACATCAGTTGCCTGCCTTGCTCAGCAGACATGTCCTGGGAAGGTCTGTGAGAACAGGGAGGGAACAGACTCAGTCTCACTCTCTCCACCCAGCTCCCATTACCAAGTGAAACTTGGTCTGACTGTGTGTAGCTGGTCTTCACCTACACCCCTCTCCTATTCACACTATCCCTTTATATCACCACGTACTCATTCCTGTGGCACCCACCCAGCAATACCTCTCCTATCACCTATCCACTGACCTGATGTTTTCTTCACTGTGCAGCCTGTAAGATATTTTACAGAAAGAACTGTAAAGGAATGGCACCCAATGCTGACATTGCTTTCCTCTTCAGCTTTCCCCACCCTCCTTCGGTCACTGTACAGAAAAGGGCAGTTTTGTCCCAGTTTCTCACCTTTTCTGCACTTCAGGAGAGATGTGCTGCTTCCCGCACAGCAACTCCAGGAAGGATTTAACACAGCTTTCCAAATCACCCAGTTTCCTAGGTTTGGTTTGTTGTTTTGCCTCTGGCCATCTGCATATTCCAGGATCTCCCAACATCATCCAAGAAAGGACCATTTTCTATATTCAGTGCAGCTCTGAGCATCCTTGCAAGAGCCACCACCAGCCAGCTGCCATGGCAGCAGGAACCGGTGCAAATCTGACATGAGGGAAGGTGGGGATGGCAAGAAATTGAAGCAGAGCACCAGCCTGGGTCAAGTATTTGGGCAGCATCAAAGACAGAGCTTTCTGTTCCTGTAGAAAGTGATGGCATCCATCCTCACACAGGTAAAAGGCACGGCAGCAGGAGACAAAGGCAGAGGAGCCGCCAGTCCCGCCACAACTGTCATAGTCCAGGGAAGGTATCTCAGATAATGGGCTTCGAGTCACACTTTTAGCTGTGAGATGGGCAAGATGTTCATGGTTTGTCACTCCCTGAGAGCCGATGGAGGATGATCCAGGATTTCCCATGGGCCTCTACACTGGCACTTCTCACCTGGCTCCAGTACTGTGCAGTGATGCTCAAGCTGGACACCTTGGTTAATAGTTAAAGAAATTTCCTCCATGAAGTATTTGTGTATCAGTCCCTGGAGTGCTAAGCCTTACAAACAGATGGCTCAGCTTTTGCCTGGGACACGGCACCCAGTGACTGACTTTGTCCTGGGAAAGGGAGGACTGGAAAACTCTTCCTGTCTGCACATGTCTAAGCAAAGGTTGGAATGTCTCACCTAGGTTTCGAATCATGGTATTGACCTCTGCTGATGAATTTTTAATAACCAAACCCATACAGAGAATCTCCTCCGATCTACACTCAACTTTCTGACTGCCACAAAGGGGAAGGTTTCTACCACACCATGCTCACGGCTCTGCTGTCCCTGTTGTCCTGTGGGCTTGAGAAGGTGGGGGGACACAGATGCCCATCTGGGTCCTCACTGCAATTCCACATTCAGACCACCTCTACCACACATAACTCACCACACCTCTCCGAGCAAGCAGAGATATTCCCAGCCAGAGCTGCCACAGAAAAAAAGGGGCATCAATTGTAACCAAGCATTTCATGTCTCCTGAGAAGAAGCCACAGCCACGGGGTGCCAACTTGTAGGGCTTCAAGGGTGAGCGAGGTCCTGCCCTGGCAGAGCTGAGCCCCTGCTCCCTGCAGATGGGGACATCACCCAGCATCCCTGGACATGTACCGAGTGGGAAAATGAATTATCCACAAGTTGTCTTGGGTCACTGGATGCCATCTGCTGTGCTGCTCACATAATCCCCGCTCAGGGCAGCTGTGAGCACTGCTCTAACGAGGTTTCTCGCTGATGAGTAATGATACTTCCTTCATAATAAAGGAAAAGCTGCAGGTCCCATCTTCCAAGGAGACTAGACACAAACCTCACTCATCTGTAACAGCCCATTTTCTGATCCTGATGATCTATCACTGTGGTCCTTCCACAAATTCCATTTTCCCAGTAAACATTTTACTATAAACGTCAGAAGTTTGTGGCCATATGGTGGTAAAACCAGTGTGACTTTGATTCCAAATCCTCTTTCTAGAGCACACCTAGAACTCAACCCCCCTTTAATTTCAGTGAGATTAAGACTCTCAGATAACTTTTGACCTAAACTCCATCATCTTATTATTTTAAAAACACCACCTTAAACACAGGGCTTTAAATCTTCCCAGCTGACTTATGAAAAGCTCCTGGCACTCACTCTAGCTGTACATTTATGCAGCTCACAGCTCACCAATAACCACTGAAGCCTCTGTGGGCTTGTACATTATTTCTCTTTTGTATTTTATATTCCCTTCCCTCTTCATAAATGAAGCTGAAGCTGCAAATGCTGCATTATGGATGCTGCCAGGTGGGCATTGATTCAGTTCAATGAGTATATTCAACAGCTACAATAATATAGCAAGGGACTGGAGAAATAAACACACAGAAGCATTTCTATTCCCTGTGTGCCACGTGGAGCAGCCGCAGAGCAGCTGAGAGGAAGGTGTGATGGCATCAGGAGGGGCTGCTGAGAGCCAGTCTCCTGCCCTTTGGCTTTTTTACATGGGTCATGATGTGACAGACTGAAACGGTGACCCTAAAAACCAGCCACAGCTGAACCTCTGAAAGAAACCCAAACTCACAGCACTTGTGAAACCAAAGAGCAGCAGTGATGGAAGTGTGGGAACAGTCCTCCAGCAAAACTGCCTGCCCTGGTCATGCCACTAGCACCCACTGCTACTGCACAGAACTCAGTGAAATATTCCTTTTCAGTGTTCATGCTGAAATAGTGACTACAACACCCTTGCTGCCATTCCCAAAGGCTCGCCAGCACCATGCAGGCCACCTACCAGCTCTGGTGAAGCTTCCTCTTTGTTGCCCTCTCCTCTGTGGAGGTTTGAGGGGTGCGAGGGGGACGGTGATGCTGCGGGTCAGACCCACTCTCCAGGAACCACCAAGGAGCCTCCTGCTGCTTTGTGCCTGGAAGACCCAGCCCTAAAAGCTGCAAAAATTATCACACGTCAGGGGACGGTGAAGTTTTATGAAATGCCAAGCAATTAATCAACAGCTGAACGGCGTGTCAGAAACCCGCCCTGCTTGCTGCCATGGTGGTTGAAATACCACGTTTCACGTTTCACCACCTTTCCCAGGATATGAATAAGTAGTGTGTGGAGAAATGAAGACAAGCTCCATGTCCTCATTCGCCTGTTCATACGGTGACACACGATCCAGCTCCCCCCCCTCCTTTACTTCACTTAACATCCAGGTCAGGTTTTTCTCAGCCAGCCTCGCTTGAATTCACGCTGCCCTCTCCAAAGGGTTTACTACCCTGAGAACGCTGCCAGCCCCTGGCTTCCAGCAGATTTTATATTCCCTGTGAAAAACACACTTCCTTTCCTCAGCTCAAAGTCACCCGTGAAGACAGGGATGCTCACGGTGTCCAAGAGATGGCCTCTCAGAGCCTGGTGGAGGAAAAACCCTGGCATGAGGAGCCGGATTTACCGGCTGCCCATGTGCGAAGGTCCACCCTGGGCTTGTTTCCAGTCGGGGCTCCGGCAAACCCCAGCTCCCATCGCCTGAGCACAGCCGGTGCTACCGGGCAGGTAACGCCAACCGCTTGGGCTCGGCGACACCGGCACGGCCACCCAGGTCCAGCCGGTCCCACCGGGAGCTCGGCGGCTCTTTGGGCAGCCGGGGCCACGCTAAGAACGCGGCTCCGCACCCCGGGACCACCGGCCCGGGCTGGGCGGCGGCTGCTGCCCGCGGGGCGGTGCCTCCCCAGGGCCGGTGCCCTCCAGTGCCGGTGGCCTCCGCCCCACGCACCGTGTCCCTCTCCCCCTGGGGGAACTACCGAGGGCTCCGACTCCAAGGGGGATATGGAAATACAGAAATGTCTGCCCCGAACCTGCCGCTCCACACCCAGGCGGCAGCTCCCAGACCGGCGACCGCGACAACCCCCCCTCTTCCCCCCACTTCGGGATTAAAACTTTCAGGTTTTTACAGCTAATTCGGGACTTCCTCCCCCACGAAGCCACTTCTAGGACTGCGTTCCGCCCCCAAACCCGGGGGCTACACGGACCGGACATGGGAAGGGGCATCAACCGCCCCCCGCCCGCTCTCCCCCCGTCCCCGGCACTCACCGGCCCCGCGGGCGTTGCTTCGGCAGCGGGACGCGGCCGTCGGCCTCGGGGATGCTCCTCTCCAGGAGGGCCGGGAGAGCCCGGGGAGGAGAGGGCATCACATGGCGCCGGCGGGGACAGCCCACCTCTCCCTCCCTCCATACCCCCTTTCCCTCCCTCCCTTCAATCTTTCCTTCCCTTTCTACATCCTCCTCCTCCCCCTCCCTCCCCTTATTCCCCTCCTTTCCCTATTCCTCCCTCCCCCTTTCATCCTTTCCCTTTATTCCTCTACTTTCTTTTTATTCCTCCCTCTTTTCCCCTGGTCCTCTCCTTTCTGTTCTTCCTCCATCTGCCCCAGTCACTCATCTGTGGCTGGTGGCTCCAGTTCATCACTGGGGCAGGGGTGGGAGCCAGCATTGTCCCTGTTCCTCTGTACATCCTCTCTTCCATACATCCCCCAGCCCCTCTGCACCCCCTACCTGGAAAAATACCTGGGGTGAACTGGCCAGGGTGACAGCACTGGGTGGACTGTGCTCCCTGAGACACGACTCAGGAGCTGGGGAAGGGGAAAACGGACTCCACCAGCATCAGACAAATCCACAGCTAAGGACATAGAAGACAATGGGGAGGATTGGAGGGCAGCAAGCCAGTGTGCTTGAGATAGCCAGCTTGGCAGGGCTGGGACCAGGGCAGTGAGAAAGCCAGGACTAAAGGAGAAAGGAACACAGGGGCAGATGCTGTGGGCTCTGGAAATCATCACCAGACTGTGTGATTCAGCCAAAACACACAGAAGATTAGCTTCAGAGCCAAGAATAATATGCAGCTCCATCAAGGTGTCCAACAATGGGGAGCTTCCTTGGATACAGCGGGAAGGACGAGAGAAGGGTCACGCACCATGCAGTTAACTCCTGCTACATGAGCCACCAGCTCAGGCAGCCGGACTTAGGGCAGCTCACAGCCACCATTGTGGCACCTGAAGCTCAGATTTGTATGGCAATTTCTGCAGCAAGAGCTTATTCTGTGTAAGGGTTTTGCACGTGCCAGGGTTGCTCCTCCAGCCGGGTCCCTGCAGCAGGGAGCTAGTGCAGGGCAGCAGCGTGGCTCCCAGGGAAGGCACCGCCAAGATCTCCCAGCAGGAGAACAACAAAAGCAAATTATTTATTACAAGTCTAATAAATTCAGTCTCTAATAAATACTGACTCACCAATTCCCAGTGCTCTAGCTCAAACGTGCCGCATCTCTGCTCAAGGCACCATCAGTTAGCAAAACATGACTATCTTAAATAAAGTAATTCAAAATACAGGGAGATATGAGATGCAGAGGAGGTGTTGGTTGGTTGGCTTCTTTGAAGCCAGTGATGCCATGTGCTCTGGCTTGTTGAGCTCTGTTTTGATTTATAGAAACCAGTGCAGATGTTTAAGCTTTGATTTCTCCAACCAGAACGTGGTGGAGCCTGATACAACAAAGCCTCAGTGAGATACAGGCTGGTGGAAACCTGCCTCCCAATAGGACCCTAGCTGGCAGCCAGAACATACTGGTTATTTGTCTTTGAGGGACTGCACCTCCTCATATGTTCTTTCACACAAAATTACAGTGATACTTAAATGATAGCAAATTCAGCACACTTTCCTGGGTTCATCTCTCAGTCCCCTAAGGAAGAACTGGCTGGTGTTACAAAGACGTGTTTTTCAGTGTACCCCTCCTTGCAGTTGGAGCTCTCAAAACAACCCCCAAAGGTATTTCCTACCTCTCATTCGCATTTGAGGAAGAGCTGAAGGCAGCAAATCCATCCAGGGATGGACAGTATGAAGAGAGCAAGGATTCAGCCAACAGAATGGATTCTGCACTAGAAAAAAAAAGCAGTCTAAGAAGTGATGCCCTCCAGGACACCAACCCCATGCAGCCCCAGGGAGGAGGAGGTTTCCTGAGATGGAGTTAATCAGCAGGGAATTACAAACAACATCAAAAAGCTACAAGAGGCAGACCTGGATGTTCATCATGTTCTGTCAGGGTACATTATTTTAATGCAGTAATTGGCTGTTTATCATTTTTATTTTCCCTATATTGTTAAAGAAAAAAAAACCCAAACAAACCCAAAACAAAGCAGACCTTCATTTTTCTCTAGACAAGCAATCTGCTTTATTAGCTGCCTGGGTACTGTGCAGGATTATTTGAATACAACATGAATAAAAGCTGCAGCAGATACAGCCAGTGACATAATTAACCATTACAGTGTAAGAGGCCCCCAGCAGCCATGCATATAATCAATTAGAAATACACATTTTGGGCTTCAGTCGCTTCCCCCCCTCCCCTTTGCTTCTATGCAAATGTACTTAGGCTAAAGCACTCAGATGGATTTTCTGTTGCTACTTGTCTCACACATCAACTTCTGTGGTGGGGAAGCCCATGCACAATGCCAGCACTCACACCAGGAGCATTCCCACCATCATGCCAGGACCTGGCTGTGAGAGAGCACCAGGAATGCCTCCCAAAATCCCAGAAACACAGTTAAGCTCTCTATAATTCTTCCTCCGTAACACCCACCTCCCTGATAATGGCAAAAGATGGTGAAGATGAAGTAGAAACCACTTCTCCTGGCCTCAGCTTGACTGTCCTAGGAAGGACAATTAGCACTTTACATCTTCTTAGCATCCTCCAGAAGTTGGGACGGGACCTTGCATAATCCTGAAACAACCATTTTGGGGTGGTGGTAGTCGTTGTTTGATGTAACACCATCTGGTACCATCTCTGCATTTCCAAAGCAGCATCCCTTTGGCCTCCCCAGTTTTCACTATTTCCTGATGAGCTCCCTTCTCCCCAAGAGGGAGGATCCTCCACCACAGCCACATGTGGGGTGAGTGAAGGTGGGTGGAATCTGTCACATCATGTTATTCAGCTGTGCCAATCCTTGCAAGGCTGGAGCTTGGCCCACCTGGAGCAGCTCTGCCAACCCTTGTACTAGCGGAGCCACCTTTCATACCATGTTCAAACCCAGTGTGAAAGGACAAAACTCACAGCTACCACATCTGCCAGCTTTTAGGATGAACCCAAGGTCAAATTGTATTAGCAAATTCGGGTTTAAGCTTCATTAATGGTCCAGATGAGAAGCAATTATTTACAGCAGCTCTCCCTGGGCTGCCAGCAGCGCAGCAGGGTGCTGAGGACACATCTCCTTTCAGCTACTGGTGTTCAATTCCAGCAGGTGACATCCGCATGGAACCTTTTCCCTTCCAGCAGAAGTCACCTTGAAGGCACTCAGGACATTATACAATAACATGCCTAGTCCTGTCAACCCAGGCCACGAACTGATAGGAAACCTCCACTTTGCCTCCCCTCCCACTGCCTCTAGTTTGTTCTACGCTGATCTATTCAGACAGCAAATCTGCCCAGCAAAGAGCCTGGGATGAGCCATGCCATGGGCTGATCCCCCTTGAGGCTCTGGTCTGGCATTGGAAAACAGCTATCAACCAAGTCTAATTGTATATCAGGCTGTAAGAAGCATTTTGGGTCCAGGAAGGGAAAGTCCGCTCAAGCCAGAAACTGTAGCGTTTCCCCAAGGAAGGAGAAGAGAGAGCAGGTAGATGGAGTGAACTGTCGAGGTGATGTTGAAGCTGCTGTGACTTGTGTGGGAGGTGATGGATGCTCCCTGCCAGCTGCCTCGGTGTGTGCTATTTTCTGTCGTTCCGTGGGCAGCATGGCCGGGGGGAGGCTTGGGGAGATGCTGGAGCATGGTGGAGATGCACAGCAGCCCCAGCACAATGCTCAGGGGAACCTGTTGCTGCCCCCATGCAGCTTCCAGAGCTTGGGAATTACTTGCTAGAGACACTTTTGAGAATTTCTGTTTCCATGAGAGGGTGTTTGTGGAACAGATTTGGCACTGGATAGCAGAAACTGGCAACAGCAGCCTGGGATTCATGGTCGCATCTTCCATGGCTTCTGGGCAGATGGGATGTGACCTTGGGATGGCTGCTCCAACCTGTAACGTGGCAGGAGTCAGCACATACCTGTACAACATCTACTCCTTATCCCAGCAGCAACATTATTATTTTTTGTGCTTTTGAACACTGAAAGTAGGAAAAAAGGGAAAACTCAAGGCACCAAAGAACACCAGCCACATTCCTCTCTCCGGCGAGGGTTCTCACATCTTGCTTGCTCCGTGACTGAGTTAAAGGAATTTACTGCTGTGGGCTGCTGGAGCTGAAGCTCCGTTTGCTGTTTCTCCTGCACATCCCTCCTCCTGGAGCTGCTGTTTGGGAAGAAGTACAAGGAGAGGTGTAACATTATTTTTATCTCTGCACCCACATGCTGTGTGAAAGCTCCAAAAAAAAAAAGGTGCTGAGCCTTTCACAGCCTCCCCGAAAGGCTCTGACTCATGGAATAACAAAGGCACACATGTGAATGGAAGGTATATACATTATTTAAAACAAAAGACCCTCTCTATCCATGTGGGTCTAAATTGAGATAATAAAAGCTGAGGATGTGCCAGTGCAGGAGTTTCACCCTGGCAGCTCAGCCAGTTGCATCCTTCAGCTGCCGCAGTGGCCCGGGACCAGCAGGCACCTGCTCAGCCTGCGTGTCCTCATGCTGGAGGGAAGGAGGTTGGAAAGGGCATGAAGTGCTTGTGTCCCAAAGCTTCACCATGAGACAGGACAGTGCCCTTCAATGTGACAAGTTAGAAGAGATGCTGGCACTAAGGTTGTTCTCACTACTGGCTTTTTTTGGTTAAGCCTCTGGAAAAGGAGAGGAGGTACCAGCAACACAAACCCCTTTTGTGGCTGGTCCCTGAGATGGGGACCCATCCAGGCTGCCCAGCATGACCCCATCGGAGCCACCCAGGCTGGCTGAAGAACAGGCTGCTTGAAGGATGAGGGATAGCTCTGGCAACAGCAATCCAATTTAAAAGGTCATGTTTTGGAAAGCAGTTTAGCTGACATTAATTATTAAAGCCTCATAACGCTTGTGTTAAGGGTAATAGTTTTCCATGCGATTTATCCAGCACTGAAATTAATTACCAATCTTTTAATGATGCTAGGGTCAATCAGGCACAAAAATGCTAAATGACTTATCCCAAAAGGAGCAAGAACTGGTTCGAGGAGTTTTGGGATACTCTCATTGCTGGCCTGTGCTCTTCCTCTCCTGCCATTGCACTTATTGCACCCATTTCAGAAGGATTTTTCCTGAAATCACATCTAATCAGTGTCTCAGTCATGATTACACTTCTAGGAGAAGGAAATGAATCCTGTTAAAAGAAGAGTGTTTCTGGAGGTGTCACTGAAAATGTTGAAGCTTTAATGAAGTTTGATATGGATTGTGGTGGAGCGTTTCATACAGATTCAGAAGTCTCAGACACACAGGCACCTGGAGCTCGCAAGAGCGGGAGGGCAGGAGTGGGAAAAACCGACATGAACGAGGACAAAGCCATGGCTCTTGTAGGAATGAGCAGCACTGCAAACCCCAGTGAGCACCTCCAGTTCTGCCCTGCTTTGGGGTGGCAGAGGTGAATTAGTTTTCATTAAACTAATGCAGGAAACACCACCAGTCTGTGTCCACAGCCTTCTAAACCCCAGCTCTTTTCAAGATCTGTTTTAACAGGAAACTTGCAGTAACCCAACAGTCATCAGTAACTACAGCATGTGCATCCCATGCTCCTGAGAAGCAGAGTCTTCATCACATCTGCCATGACATCCAGCCACATAGGCCAAAGGCTGTATGGGACTTTAAAAGCCCCTCCAGCAGCCCAGCAAACGGCTGTGCTGCTGTCCCCTTTGGGGAGCAGCTGAATTTTTGCTCCCAGCTGATCCTGGGTGCTACTGGGAGGGGGTTGAGCCCTCTGAGGAAAGGGAAATTAATTCCTAGCATGTGAATCACAGGCTCTGCTGTGGCAGAGAAAGAGATGGGTGATTTTTGCCACTCTTGTTGGGTGAGAATAAGATCTAAAACACTTCTGAGCAAACTTCCATCGCAGGGTTAGGGGTTTTTTTTCTCACTTGTGTATTGCACTTCAAATTGGTTTTGGAATTTTTCCCCCCTTCATCAGATTGTGCAACGACATCTCTGGAGGTGGGATGTCAGGCGCTGACTCAGGGGCCAGTAATGAACACTGGAAGTGGCAGCTGGTGTCTGACACTGTCACCCTGACAGCGAATGCTGCGAGACCCTTCAGAAGGAGGCAGCGCTGACTCATTTCCCATGAGATCTACCTCATTCCATGCTCCTCCTTTGGGAAACGCAGGAAAAAAAGCAAAAATGAAACCCTTACAGGTAACTCTGTGGGTCCAGATTGGCCACTGACAGTTCTCCTGGGAATACCCCCTTTTCTTTGGGCTTGGCATCACTTTGGGAAGGTCACAAGTGACAGGTGAAGTTGAGGAGAACATCCCTTTGAGGACCATTCACATGCGGCAAGAGCTTTCCTGATTTGGGCCCCTCAGTGATTTGTCTTCCTATTACCATGGCTCCACGAGGCTTACTCAGGGTTTGGGGTTTTTTTCGGCCAAACAGCAAAGGTTGCTTGAGTGGGATTGTAATTACCTTGTGGTAATTAATGCAGTCATCATTTTATCTTCCCTATCAGCTCTCTGAGGAGATAGCTATATTTGCAACTCACGTACCAGGTCTGTGAAAATAGTCAGAGATTCTGAAGTCAAATACCCAAACCTCTACAGAGAAGTTGGGGCTGGGAGAGGGGGGACATGCCTTCAGCTGCGGGTGGTAGCCACAAATAATTGCTGTGATTTATTTAGCACTGGGTGATGGAAGCATTCCTGACTGACACACTCTCACATAGGGGATGAGGCCAGCATGGAGAGATTCAACCTCTCCTGCAGAAGCCTTTAGCTCTTCATCTTCCCAAGGACCACCAGCCTAATTCTGCCTGCTTAAAAAGTCCAATAAAACTGTAGAGTTTGGACAAATTCTCTCCCTTTCACCTCAGAGTCCATCTCCATGCCCAGCTGGGGTAGCAGAGGAGCAGGACCATCTGCAGCCAGTGTGCTCTGGAAGCACCAGCTCCTCAGATGCCTGTAGCAACGTTCTACCCATGCACACCTCTGCCAGACTTGCCTTTCCCCAGAGACAAGTCTGGAGGGTGTTTAGAGACTCCCACCTCTCGAGCTGTGTCTCACCTGAAAAGCCCAGGACCCCATGAATGGCTGTGGTACCACTGATGGTTTGGTTAAGCTGTAGCTGGAGAGGGTGATGTGTGTGCCCACTGCCTGGGTGCTTCACAGGGCAGCGGCTGATTCCCACTGTAATCTCTGCAGCCTCGGGGCTTTGTGGAGTCAATTTTGAAATGAAATTTCATATAGGCAAACCAAACTCTCACAAAAGTAATGATCAGTATTTTTATTCATACCTACTCGCTTTGAAACTACAATTAATATTTAACAAAAGCAGTTCATGCAAACAAAGACTGAAGGTATTGCAAATTAAGGAAACAACAAAAAAAAGATGCTGTGATTTCTACACCAGTCTTGCCCACTGTACTTCCAATGATTTTTAAAAGTTTTATTTTATTTTTTGAAAGCTGAATGGCCTCTCCAAATTTTCTGGTAGCATCTTGCAGATAAATGATAAGAAAATAAATAACGGTCTCCTCTTTATAAATACAAAATTTGGGTCTTAAAATAATATTAAAAAAATATGAATGAGTTTAAGGTGGGATTACTCCTTGTTTAAAAAAAGGTAACATTAAAGTAACAGGCAACCATTAAAAAGCTTTGGGTGTGTTCTGTATTGTCGAGCAAAACCGTACACGTGTTGGGAAATGCACATTTTTAAGAGGCAGTGAGCTTCATTTCATTGAAATTATTTCTCTTACATTCATTTTAATAGCACGTGAGAGAATAAATGAAAGACTTTGTGTGGAACAAGCCACAGATTAACTTTGTATTATCACTGCAAGAATGGGTTTTTTTCTGCTCCAAGTCAGCAAGGCATCTGAGTGTGCAAATTCCGCTGACTTCTACAGGATACGAAGCTCTTCTGCTTGAAGTCCAAATGTCCCTGCTCTACTGAACTTAATATTTTTGCTAAACTGGGGCTTATTGGCTTAGTGCTGCCATGTGCTGGATACCATGGTCTTAGCTCCAGTAATGCACTAAGCACCCAGCGAACTCTGTGCACGTGGTGGTTCCACTGGATGCCTTGGAGGGCCCAGAGAGGAGCACATGAAGCTCAGGAAGGATGGAGCCATCGGCAGCATTGCCTCTCAGGGTTCACACAGAAGGAAAACAAACACAATTCAAATAGTTTTTAAGGAAAGGCTTATAAAGATCAGAAACATAATTTTGCTTTCTATTAAAATGTTCCTGTCACCAACTCGTGGTTATAAAATTAATGTAACGTTAGCTGTAGACTTTCTGATGTGTCCTGTAGTGAGAAATGAGCCACAGTGGAAGCAGGCTGGGCCACTTATCAGTGCTGATGGTTCTCTTCCCGCACGTAATTGTTTAAAATTATTAATAGACTGCTGATTTTTAGGGGTTTTTTTGGTTGACTGACATCAGTGGAAGAAAAATCATAGCTTCTAGGGCAGTTTTCTTTTAAAATTGAACTATGGTGTCACACAGAAAGAAAATCAAAGCATGAAGATATACGACACAGGAATACATTAAAACATCAACGGAATAAACCTGTCACGGATGGACCAGCTGCATAAAGAACATCGCTTCTCCTTCAATAGGAGTCTGTATAAACATCACTAGAAAACAGCTGTACTGACTTTATTTACCCATAGGGAATCTCACTTGACAATAAACAGTTCTGCTAAGACTTCCATTTACATGGAATTTTCAAATTGCACGTAGAAATCTCAGTAACTGGAAGAGTTAAGTGCAGCTGACCCACACAATCAGCAAGCATCACTCCCCACCGCACCCTGACTCCAGTTAACAAAAGCTGGACTCCAGATTCTGTAAGTAACATCAGATCGGATTTTATTTCTCTTAAATGGCTTCAGCAGAATTACTAAAGTTCTATAAAAAAGTAGAAATAACATGGTATATCCAGCAATACCATGTGAACCCAATAATCTGATCTCATATTAAAAGTTATAATAATACTTAACACAACTCTTTTCAGGTTAAAAGGGTATTAGAAACATTACCTAAGAAGTCCTCACACCTCCCTGTGAGGTAAGTAAGTATTATTACCCCCATTTTACAGATGAGGTAACTGAGGCAGAGGGTTAATAACTTGCCCTCTCTTGGTTTTCCTAGGAGTGGGAGGGCTGTAGTGCATGATGATTATTTATTGTAAGGCTATTTAATTACCAGTTGTTACTGGCACAGTTACTGGTTGGTAGGGAATCATACGTGTTTAGGGAGTCAATTCATTAATTCTTCAGCTGAACTATTTCAGATCCCATCTAAGAGTGAGGAGCTGAGGAAATAAGCACGTCTACTTTTTTACTACTTGGCAGCTCAGTGCCTACCTACCGAAGAGCAGACAGGGAGAGCATCACCTAAAGCTGATGCTCCTGTTTGCAAAGAGACAAAACACGTGTACAATCATGTATACTAATGCCAAAAAGAATTGGAAATCACAGGCAGGTCCAAAAGCCCACTGTAAACTCAATAGTTTGAATACACTTTTGACTCATTGCAAAGCTTTATTATTGGATTATTATTATTTCCAGTAATGTGTTTTGCTTAGTAGGCAAATTTTCCCCCTCTGCTAACCTCCTATGTCTCCTATGGCATTTAACTGGGGTTGCATCCGGATGCCCCAACTAAGAAAACACTTTGCAAGTGGTACTACCCAATGTGGCCCTTGAACACATCATCTTTCCAGCTAGATGACAAATTCCTCTCTCACTTGACCTTATTAATTTTACAGGAGCCCAGTGTTATTCGATTGAGCTCACCCCAAAAGACAGGATGGATTTCAAAGGCTAAGAGCATTTAGATATGATGAGTTTGTTTCAAACTAATGGCTGATTTCCAGAAGAACTTTCTGAAAGTTTGTAGAAGGAAATTCATCTGTATTTCTGGAAAGAATGACGGATCAGAAAGCTAAATTGCATTTGTCCTCTAAATAGGATTAAGGGGGAGTATTTGTTATGGGAACGTGCTCTCTCCCTTCTCATGTAGGTGCAATCCCTGCTAAGAGCACCAAGACTGGATGGGGGGTGAAGTGGCTGTCCTGGAAACCCACCACCTGAAGTGACTCAAAGGTGGATCAAAACACCCAGCTGCCTGAAAAATGAAGAAATTTGCCTAGAAGCCAGCTAAATCTCGTTGAATCCCTGAAAACAGCTTGGAAGTTTTACATGGTGGACCTATGCCACCCCCGGCAGGAATTCTGGCTGCTCTGGAGCCCCTTGGGACTCGAGTGCATGTGAGATGGAAAGATGGCTCCCAAAACTTCCACCCCAGCTTCAGTGTATTATAATTTCCAAATGGACTTTTAGAAGTCTTTGTAATAATGTGGGTGTTTGGATTATGGTTGCTACTGAACAGCAGTGAAAGGAAAGCAGTCCTAATGCCTCTCCCTCTGTTGATAACATGTTCTCTAGAAAACCAAATCTTGTGAAAAATACTATATAAATAACTTCTGTATTAAAAAAGCTATGAAAAAGCTTGCTGGATACTTAATGTTTTACTTGCCATTATAAATTTCAAGGTGATAAGCAACACCCGGAGTTCTCATTAAAGGGTGGTCCAAGCAAGAGTGTTGATGTGCGACGAGCAGCAAAGAGCAACACAAATATTCAGTCCCTGCTTTCTACAACCCTGTCTTGCTCCTGCAGGACCCAGAGTTCACAGTACCTTTCCGTAAGCGTTACAGAACAGAAGATGACATGAGCTGTGGCAAGCCCAGGGACTTGAGGTAATGACGTTAAAGAGGAATTTCTGCTTCTACATCAGAAAAACTGGGGAGCAAATGCAAGTGCCTAAGAAATCGGTTCTGAGAAGTAGCCAGAAAATGAGCAGCTCTGTCCAGACGTTGGACCAACCCTTTAATGCCATGTTCTGGTGTGAGCAGCACCAGCCATCACAGCTGTGCCAGCAACAACTGCCTGCAAAAGGACTTCCCTGTACTATTTGTATTTCGTCAAGAAAACCAGAAGCGTTTGGGAACATCTGCCTGTGGGATCTCCTGCCCATTTCTGGCTTGGTTCAGTTCTGCCCCTCTACTGCTTTTCTTACTCCCAAACCCTGTGCACTGGTATTTCTCCCACTATTTTCCTTTTTCAAAAGTCTCTTCATGTCACATTCTTAAAGCACATGTAATGCCACCTCTTGGCAGAGTGACTGACTTGAGAGGCCCTTAATTATTCAAAATCAGAGCGCCAGGGATCTGCTGAATCTATTCTCTTCTACAGCATGATACTCAGATTTTCCTAATCTACAGCAGACTAATAATATTCAGAAAAACATAATTTGTCATGAATGCTGCACTAGTCCACATGTTTTATGGTGAATGCCATAATTTTAAAAATACATAATACACAAAGAAGAACATGAAGTCCAGACATGGCTCAGAACATACTTTGACACGGAACTGTGTAAAAATTATACTCCTAAAATGTTCTAAAAATGGTGAGTTCTGTTTATTTAGGCAACAATCTGAGTTCTTGTTGGTTGGCCAAGGCCCCTCGTTAGCGGTGTGTTTTCCCGCACTTGGAACGGTCCCGTTTGCTCATTAAAGCCTCTTGGCTCTTATGTGGGGAGATGCTCCTTGGGGCTGCAGAAGGACTACAACTGGGCACAAGTCAAGCCTCTGGAATGTCACAATCGTGTCCTAGGCACCAAAAATATGGCTTCTGAGGGCACCACGGGTGCAGAAGCACGAGAGTTGCCGTTCGCATCCCACTGTGTTTCACTCAGAAACTGTCCCACTCCACCACGGGTCACCTCCAGTAAGCCAAACCCATCCACTTGGCTACCAGTTTGCAGGACTGGATCTTTCTAACAGAATCTTTGGCACAGGTTCCATGTTTTATTGTCAGAAAAGATGACTAGAAAGTGGATTCCCTCCCCACTCCCCACCCCCAGTTACATATTCTAGTATAAATTTAAGTCTTTTATGGCAAATATCTTACTTTTTGATTATGTTTACATGCTGGAAAAATTGTAATCAGTCTGCATGCAGCAACAGAGACATCATGCTTCTGGCATCGTCATGCACATCTGACAGACAAAAAGTGCCTATGGCTGCTAACAGGAACAAGGCAGAAGGGAAAAAAAAATTAGAAAGGAAAATGCACCAACTACTATTTTACATGCTGCAACAAAACCCAAATATGCACAAAAAATATTTACTGATATTTGAATTAATATCTTCTGGTAGGTCGTAAGAGGAAATAACAATTTTTTTTTCTCTAAGTGATAGGAGAGGAGAAGATTGCATTAATTACAGTGTTCATCATTGCAAATAAAGTCTATTTCCTTCTCTGCGAGTAATAAGCAGACGTGAAATGAAAGCCTAATTAAACCTCGTATAAAACCTGCAGGTAGCAATTAATGTTTAAAAGTAGATCTACTTTAAAAAAGAAGAGATTATACCCTAAGCCATTAACAATATCCAAAACCTAAAGTAAAAACTAAAACAAGAGCAATAAAACATTTAGCTAAATCTAAATGATGTCATTCAGAACAAGAACTTCACAAATAAAGCACAATTTGTTTTATAAAATTTTTATAATACTCTTTATGCTTGATACGATTATGTCAATAATATAGATCTGCTTATTATTAACCCTTATTATTAAGAGTTATTACTAAACATGCAAAATTCATTGCATGAAGCATATGTAAAATGTACTAAATTCCATTCTATCAATAAAACAGGTTTCAGGTGCTGCTTTTTTCAGGCTTGATTAGTCTACAGCCCAAAGTTTTCTGAATTAAAACTGATTATTTTAAGACAAAATCTCACTTGATTTGCATGAGTTATTCTGGAGAAATCAGGAAGTCCCTTGGGGCTGCATTTTATGTTAATTTTGTATATATAATGCTTGCTTCCATTTACTGCCCTATACTGCAGACTATAAATAAACACATGTAAATAAGATTGAAGGGATTACAGTTTTGTTTTACATTCCAGGTTAACAAATTTCATAGTACAATATCGGTATTAGAACCAGTTAACAGTAAACTCGAGGAGTGGTGTAAATTAAATTAACTGAACAAACAATGGCACCCTGGATTCACAGAATAATCTCATGGAGATTAAAATTCACAAAAATATTATTAAAATTATTACTAGTATTATTATTATTAAAGACAAAATTTCACCCTTGAGTTTATCACGTGCTACTTAGCAAAGATCCTAGAGATCTGGCCACCCGCTGAAGTGTTGCTTATGGGACCAGTTCATGAAGCCTCAGGGTCTAATTTGCTTTTGTCCCCACCTCCCACCCACTCCCAACTTGTTTCTGGGTTGTTTTTGAAACAAGTGCTCTTTGTGCAATGCCTCTCCTCCCCTGTGCTGCTGCCGTTTCAGTCTCTTGTGCTGCTGAGCTTCCCGAAGTCACCGGGCAGAGTGGGGGAGGAGCGGTCCCTCCAGGCCCAGTGCTCCCATCTCCCAGCATCTGCACCAAAGGACTAAATATTTGAGGTTGGTTTTTTTCTTTTTTTACAGACCATATGTTAGATTATTTCTGACCGAGCAGAGCGGAAAAGGGAGCAAAAGGACAGTGGGAAGTTACAAAAATATATAACGTACCAAAAAAATGAGTAAGTTTAGACAAGTCAGTGGTGACTTCTAGAATAAGTGGGCACCATATACTAATTTATCTCCCATTATGACAACATCACTGTTGCAAAGCCAAAATCCTGACTAAGTGGCCCTTCCCTCGTCTTACACTTTCTAACCCTACAATTTCTAGGCCCAGATGGAATCGACAAGGCAAAAGCCTAAAAATTATAGGGTTAAGGACCATTCCCCACCACAGGATTTGTTCCTGTTCTGCCCTTTCATGCTACATTTTGTAAAAGGGGGTGTATGAACTGGGGATTGACGTAAGAGAACCCTTCAAAATCTGTTTGGTCGATGTTAGCAATGACCAGCTGATCCGGAGGTGTTAACACCGGCTGTCCTCGTGTAAAGAATTTATCGAAGTTTTCAGCACCTTTGCCACACTGCAAGAAAAAAAAAGAAAACCAGAAAAAAAGGCTGAAAAAAATCAGCAATACATTGGCAGTTCCAGCTTTCTGCATGCAAGACTTTCCTTCAATATTTTATTTTCAGATATTTTAACAAAAAATCACAGGCAAAGAGAAAAGTTGTAATAGTATCATATCATAGAATCAATCATAGAATCATAGAATCATAGAATGGTGGGGGTTGGAAGGGACCTCTGGAGATCATCGAGTCCAACCCCCCTGCCAGAGCAGGATCACCCAGGGCAGGCCACACAGGAACAGATCCAGGGGGGTCTTGAAAGCCTCCAGAGAAGGAGACTCCACAACCTCTCTGGGCAGCCTGTTCCAGGCTCCATCACTTTCACAGTAAAGAAATTTCTCCTCATGTTGAGGTGGAAATTCCTAAAAGAAAAGAGTCAGAGAAGTTTAAATCCATCAGGATTTAAATTTTTTTCTTTTTTTTTTTTTAACCTGGGAAAGTCAGGTTCCAAGTGAATACACCTTGGTGCATTTTACTAGCAGCCTGTCTAAACAAAATAGGTCATGATAACGGTGGAGACAGAGCACAGCTGCTCTAGACAGCAGCCAGGATCTGCTGTGAAATGTCCTGTGATGGAACCAGACCACACTTCAAACTTTTATTATCTTCATGACTGTGTTACTTTTAACTTCAAGAACAGCCTAAGAACTCAGTTCTGGAGCTAATAAAACTTACAGAAGTGAAGGGAGATTTGTTTTTATGATCAAGAAGAATGTAATGAGAATTTTCCATAAAATACAACCTAAAGGGGTGCAGCTCCCCTTTAGACAGACAGCTCTGGGGCTGGGCAGGGTTGGCAGCACCACGCATGTGCTTTATTTATTTACACCCTTTGCTGCATGCAAAATCCATACCCTATGAAAAGGGTGCATATGAGAGCACAAAACACCCTTCCAGCATGCAACTTTCCACCTGGTGATGTGAAAAGAGTCATTTGTATGCAGAAAGAGAGGAATATATTTGGGTGGTGGTCTCCCTTTGTTTGTGATACCGCACACGTGTGTCTGTGTTGGTAAATAAATCAGTGTACAGACCAGTGGTCCTATATCTGCCGTGCTACAGTCAGCTACTCATCTCAATGGAAACAAAAGATGTGCTAAAAATTCAATGTTAGGACATAACCATTTACAGGTGTTCCCAAAAGCTTGTATTCTTGTGTGTAAATCCTTTTCTTTGCCCATCTATAAAGCAGAGCACATGCTGAAAGAGATTCTGCATCAACAAATACAGCTCCTCAAATTCTGTTATGCAAACGGTTCTCACCGTAAGGACATCTTCCACTTGTTTGGATTTCTAAAACATTCCTACAGATACACGTGTGTAAGCCAATAATAAACATTAACAATAAAGCAGGGATTTATACCAGGTATTTATTTCTATTCTTGCAAACTTGGCGGAGGTGGGTTCTGTCACTCAAGGGTGGGGAATAAAACCCTCATGTGCTGTGTAGCCTTCCATGGAGGAAATTCACCCCAGGAATTCCTATACTTTTCATCATTGACTTTAGATGCTGTTCAGAGGAGACAGCTGGGAAGGGCATTTATTACATATCTCAGGTGGCTGATGTGAATATGGCAATTTTCCCCATTTTCAGCTCCCCCTGCAGTGCATGAGTGCCAAAGTCAAGACTCAAAGCACTGAGAAACTTTTTTTGCAAGGAACAAAGTATGCTGGGTTATGCTACAGGGTGCCAAAACATGAGCAGATTTACAGACTGGTCTGCCTTAATCAAACTGCCTTATTTTAGAAGCGTCCCAGATTTGCAGCACCACCAAGCCAGCATTAAGCTCACCCCCCAGGAAAGCATGACTGCAGACACATTTAGCGAGGGAAGTTCTTGGCATCTCACTCACCACTTTAGGTTTGAAAGGTGGCTGAATCTCTCTGTTTTCCAGTTTTTCCCAGTCAATTCTCCTGAAGAAAGCATGTTCCCTGATATCTCTTTCACCTTCAAGGCCACAGCCAAGGCGTTTTGCAGGATGTTTAGTCATTAGCTGTTAGGAAGAAAACACCAAATTTAACACTGGAATGAAAGTGAGACAGACTTCCTCCAGATTGTGATGCTCTTGCTCAATGCAAGTTGCTAATAAAATTGTTTTGAAAAGCTAAAATTAATTTTTTGTAATTAGTTTTCTTGTTCCATTAGTGGTGACAGCACGTCAGCTGCAAAGTTAAAAGTTGCACTTGAGAACTTCTTGCCATTTGGCAGAGGCTGTTGTTGGAGGTGTGGGTGGGCAGGTGGTGCCAGGGGCAACCTGCCATCCTATTAGTTCACAACTCACTCCTAAATTTCACCTTTGGTCTTTCAGTTCAGTCTTACAGATCTCCAGCACAGCTTCTGCCCTATCCCAACAATCAATTAAACTTAATAAATTCCAATATACTAAAGCAGTACAAAGTACAACACCCCCCTCTCTCCTCAGTTTTGTTTTTTTCTGGGCTTGTTCAAGACATCTCATCACAGAACCTACAGTTTCTTGGCATTGAGTTGACAATACTTAACCTGTGTTTCCTCCTTTGTATCCTTAATGGCATCATGGTCAATATTATATCCAGTTGCATAGATAAAGTAGACTTGGGGGAAAAAAGCCACCCCAGAACTGCCAGTATTGCATGCTTGGAAGCAGTAATATGCTCCCTAATTAACAAGCTCCTCAAAATCTTTTCCATTGATATGTATACTAGGAATGGATCAATGTAGCCTTCAGCTCTCAGTTCCAGTACTGCGGGGACTTTTTAAGGCTCTTTTACAAATTATATGAGATTAATCTACTGCTGGAGTGATGCCTCAACACATCTCCACTGTACCACTTTAGTCTCCTTCCAAACGATGAGTTGATCAGATTCCAATTCTGAACCTAAAATAAAAGCGACTCTAAGCAGCCTTTGGGACTCTGGCTCTGCACTGGGCTGGGAGTCACATCCTGCGCCAGGCTGAGCAGCAGCTTTCCCAGTTTTGCTACCTCTTCTAAACCTTTTGCTTTAATAGTAGGTGATGTAAGAAAATGTGAATAATGATTCTAGCAGATTTAATTCTATACAGAGTTACTGCATTTACCAAATGCCACAAACCCTGAATCAGTGGAATAGATGTCAAGCAGACAGTTCCAGTTCAGGAGCAGAGCGGCTACAATCGTCTTGCCCAGTGGTCCACAGTCCTGGGATTGCTGTGCTACTGCTGACTACAAGGTTCAGAAGCTTTCTCATATTGGCTTCTTAGCTTAGGTATAATGCTCACTGAAATCTGGGATTAATTTGTTAGCTTAATGCCGACGATGAACGTGTTAGTATCAGACATTTCACTTTCAACCTCTTGGTGCCATGCAATTTTAGCTTTCTGCCCTCCCTCTGAATAAGCACCTAGCAGAACAGCAGTGAGCAGGAGAGGGAAAACAGGGCGTTTAGATCAAGTTCAAACTGTGCTGTTTGAATATATGATATATATATAAGGCATCAATCTGCACGTACGTTCCAAAAAAAATAGCAAGTTTATTTTGTGTTGTCCAGCACATCTACACTGGGATAGGCTCCAAAATTCAAGTGGTCTTTCTTTGTGCCTTGTTCTAAACAGCTTTTCTTTTCCTTGATGGTTTTCCCTTGAGGGATTAATATCCAGCTCATGTACAATACTTCATAAATGGTTGCAAAGGAAAGGAAGAAAGTAAATAAATTAACTAACACTAAGGGCAGTGATATTTTATCAGTGTACGTAGGACATCAAATAACACTTTATAGACAGTGGTTTGGAAAAGCTGCAGACTGACAGTACTCCAGGGGATCACACAGAATCAAAGGAAAGGCAAATGAATCCTTTTTTCTTAAGATAATTCCCTGAAGTAAAATCTATTATTTTCCTCAAAAAACCACAAATAACAACAAAAAAACCCAAACCAACCAAACAAATAAAGCCAAACCAGGAAACCAAACCCCCCAACCAACCAAAGACCTCCTCCCAACCCCCCCCCAATAAACAAATAAACAACACTCCCCCCAAAAGAACCCAAAACCACAAACCTAAAATTACCTTCACTTAGATTTTAAGATAAATTGTAAGCACACAGGTTACCACTGGGTCAGGATTCCCCACAGTTTTCCTTGCACTTCTGCTAAAGATTTTCACGTAAGCTCATCTTTACCTACATTTAAAAATGCTTCTTATTAACTGTTTTGCCCTGCTGCTGTCATTAGACATACTGGCTGAGGTCTTGCTGGACTATCTGGTATCCATCCAAGCTGAGAAATGTCCCCACCCTGCAAAACTGGAGTTGTGCTGCCAAGGGTTGAGGCAAGGTGGGTGGAGATGTTTCCCACCATCGTCCTGTTTATAAATTCTGCTTTGGATTTGGCAGCTACCGATTCTGACATTTGTTCTCACCACAAAACAAGCAGGCACAGCAGGAAGAGCTGAACACTTAGCAGTGACACCAAGCGATGAGCACTTCATGACAATACAGCTTTGCGCACTTAAAAATACTACAATGCTGTGGCAGAGCCAGACAAATTTAGTTATTCATAAGGATTGCCAAAAAAGAACTTAATGATAAAGAAGCAGCTAGCTCACCCCCTTGCAGATGGAGACAGCTTCTTTGGACAGTGATTTTGGATAGGAAACATTATGTTCCATTATGGACTGGAAAAGTTCATCTTCATCTTCTCCATCAAATGGAGGCTGTTGAAAATAAATCACAGGTAAGTTACTTACTTGGTCTTGTTGGGTTGTTTTTTTTTTTTTTTTTGTTTTGTTTTTGGTTTTTTTTGGTCAGGGCAAAAGTGCATCCAGTCCAGCAATCTGCTCCCAGTCAATCACAGATGCCCAAGGAGAGCAGTATAGAGCAGTAGTCCTTTCCCAGGAATACACACCAAATCCCAGCCAATTGTAGCTTGGGCATCTTCTGACTCAGAAGTGTTTATCAGCTTCAGGTAGAAATTGAGAAGAATTCATTTTTGCCAGCAGCATGGCAGCCAGGTTAATGAAATGTGTGAAGGATTATCTTCATGACCATTTTTAACCAGTTTTTGAAGCTACTGTGCAGCAGAGAGCCAAAATACTTCAAAGACTGTAAGTTTCAGTTACCTTCTGCTAATGTATATCTGTTCCTCACTTAATTCCAGTTAAACTCCAGTTTGATTTATAAGACATGGCTGTAGACTGTTTCTGTGATGGGGAGACTATCACAAGAAAGGGCTGCACTTTATTTTTAAATACAAGGGACAAGGAGGGTGACTGTGGGTGAGTCCCAGGCACTGTGCAAGACTCAACTGATGGTAAATCTCATCTTCTAAAAGGCATTCAGGATGCCTAATATTTGCAATGCAGCCTGTAAATGTTAACAACTGCAGCTGCTACACTTTAAAAGCTTTTAAAATGTCGACTGGAATTTAGTAGAAAAACTATTAAAGGTGTTTGTTAAAAATGTGTATTTTAAGCTTGGAAATGCATACCTTTGGCTAACACCCATTGAAAGCCAGGCTCAGAAGTCTTTTCCAACTCAATGCTAATAGAATGCCTTAAAGTTGGTAGTTATCTGCCATTTACTGCAGCACAATGTTGCTTTTCTCCTTGAGTGACTCAGAGAGCAGTCTCATTAACTGTGCAGAGTAAGGGGTCTGTAACTGAGCATATTTTAAGCTGCAAGACCCACGCTTTACCCCCAGGACACACAAAAAATGCATTCTTGTGACATAACTGCAATGTAGAGCACAGACACACTCTTATTCTGTTTCCCTGTGGTTTCAAACTACTACATAATATTTCTTCCATTTGATATGCATTTTCCTGCTCAAGTGTCTCCCATTCAGTTTTGAAGATGGCTATTTGTACGTTATTGCAGTACAAAGAAGCCACATTCAAAGGCAGTGCTTGATTATGTGGGTGCAAAATAAAGACCTTAAAGCCTAAATACATTCTCGGTGGAGTCAGTCAAGAGTACAAGGAGATAATGTCAGTATGAAAAGCCCCAGTCGTGTCCCCTAAAGGTCTAAGCCTTTAAGGAGCCTTGAAATACAGCAGCGTTGGAGAGGCAAGAGGTCACAGTGAGCACAGGAGGGTAAATCTTACCTGGCCAGCTAACATCTCGTAGAGCAGCACGCCGTAAGCCCACCAATCCACAGACTTCCCATAGGGCTGGTATGCAATAATCTGTAAAATCACAAAAACAAAACAAAAAAAAAACAAAGAAAAACCTCCTATGTTAATAAACAGTCTTGTGACATGTGCAGAGAAGAACATATTCCCTTGAAAAAGCCCAGGTGGTCAATCTGTAATCCTCATTCTAGCTACTCACTGGTTTCAGGGGGAGTTGGATTGTTTTGCAGATGTTAACCTAAACCTGCCTGCGTCACTTGGTACTCTGGTGACTTGGGAAATGGGCTTCTTAGGAGACCTTGGGATGTACATTTGAAGGCAGAGGAGGAAGCAGAGCAGCACAGTGTAGGAGACAAGGCAAGTTTGCAATCATGAGGCTCACTTGTAGCTTATCAATAATTAAGACTCTTTTCTTTTCAATACATATATATATTTGTTCCTGCTGTAAAAGGAAACACAACTTAAGAGCAAACCCCTGAAAATCTCAGTTACATTTTCTCAAACTGAAGGATTAAGATGCTCTTAGTATGAAGCTAGATACCATCTACACCAAAAAAGAGGCTTCTGCTGTTCAGTCTAATGGCAATTTCAAGCATTTTGCTTGACAGGGATTCATATCCAGCCCAACAGAGCCTCCAACCCCAACGCCTCCCCCTCTACTAGAATAAGCAGAGAACTGAGGCAGTCATTACTCCAGATAGGATTGTTATTTTCCTGCTCTCACGTGTTCTTTGTGAAACTAATTGCTAAGACAAGTACACATCACATAGGCTAGATTTCTTTTAGTTGTCTGAAAATGAAGTTGAACTGTCAAGTTCTGTAGTTTCTCAGGAAAATAGCCAGTCACCAGTTCAATAAAGCAGGACTGCCTGGCTACTAAATAAAATTATAGTCTCTGTGTGAATATATGTTTTTCCCTGGGGTAACAGCAACATGTGAATTAAAAATTACTCCAATATTTTTAAGCAAAGGATTTCAAAATCAATCACACTTTGAAATATATTACACAAGCAGAGGTAATAACAAGATTCTCAGCTGAAACATCCTACATAAAGACAATCTTTATTAGTAGTTCCTCAGCAGTAATACTGGCTTAAAAATAGATATTTGGGACATTAATTTCATATTATGGTGGCTGACATACTTGGTTAATCTCCCTTTAACTTCTATCACCAGTAAGTTCCCAGAGGCCTGCTGGAATCAATGTTGCTTCTTGAAAGACCAAACCCTTTCAAAATTTTATCCAGAAAAATACTGGCTTTTACACAAAGAAAATGAGAACACATTTCAGCCTCAACCCTCCTCTGACAATCTCCCCTTGTTGTATGGAGAAGAGTATTTTAGAAAAAAAAAAAAAAAGGTATTTTTTTCAAAGGGTCATTAACTTATACGGGCAGAACATTTTGTACAATGAGTGAGCCTCACGTAAGTGGTTTTGGTAGGAACAGTTTATTTCAATTAGCAAATTAGAAAGAAATGGATCCATAGCAGTGAGAAAGAAAATGCTGCTGCACCACTGTAGTTCTCAACCTGGCAGCCAGGTCTGTGCAGGAGGCCACAGAGTACTTCTCTTCCTATTGTGAAAGAGTTTGATGGGATTACTCAGGAGAGGAAATATTTTAAATATGTCAATACAATGTCATAAAATGAAAAAAGTAACAAAGCACGGACTCAGTGACGCTCTTTGTTTATCCAGCAAGAGGTGAGTCAATACTGGATTGTGCTCTAAATAGCATTCTCATCAGCAAATGTAATCTGCCCAAATAAAATCTGCCTTTGTGAGAGAATATCAAGTACAATCATCAAGAGAGAAAGAACTAACATGAAAAAAGCTTTTATATTTAACCTAACACATGGGCAGAGTCACTAAATTTTTTGCCCTGTTTGATGCCACATGTCAACATCAGCAGAAGCACCCGATGAACAGATCAGTGCCCCTTCTGAGCTGGCACGCACCCCCCTGCCTGAACCAGTTGATGACGAAAGAGAGGGACTTGAGAAATAAATGTGGACATCAAGACTGGAAAGAGCCCACTGCAAATGCAATGAAAACACTTTTTTCACTGAATCTATCACAATGCAGGGAAAGGTGGTACTGTCCATGTCTGCTGCTGTACACTGGGAGCTTTTTTTCTTTAATCCTAATTAAATACACCCAATTTGAATCACCAGCTTCATCCTGGTAAGAATATGATACAACTGAAACACAAAAAAGCCATTTGCCACGTTCATTCACCAAGCTGCTTGTCAGGCAGGGAACCCGGCAGTTCTACTCATAATATTGGGAGATATTCAGAGCATTAATTGGAAAATGTAAACGAGGGGAAAGAACGCTCACTTCAAGGAAGGAGTTACACGTGGGAGGAAGCAGATGAGTTTTCAGTGTACACATGCACTGGTACCAAGTCAGCAAGTTCTAAATGTTGTATTTTCAGTAGTTCCCTCCTCCTCATCCAGAAATCATCATGTGTTACCCACTGGCTGCTGCACTCAAAACCATCACTGGCTGCCTTGCAGCAGCTGCCAAAACAATATCTGCACGTGCAGATTTTGATGGCTTTTAGAACAGAGAGGGTATATTAACACTACCTCCTGTCTCACTGCAGTGTGCAGAGCAGACCCAGAGCAGTGAGGGAGTTCATGTGCCTAGAAAAGAAGACCTGTACCCTCCTGCAGGTATGAACTTTGCTTGATCCTCCAGCTGTGATCCTCTGCTCTGGCCCAGTAGGCCAGGGAGGAGTGGAAAGTTGATAGGACCCTTCCCCTCCCTCTCCATCATTAATTTCAATGGGTGCCTTCTTCATCTCTTGCATTTCACATGCCCATTTTACACATCTATTACCATATTTTAAGAGTTTTCAGGTTCTGTGGATAAGAGCTCAGGAACAGCTCAGGAGGAGTTTCTCTCATCAAGACAAATTGGCAGAGCAATGCTGATTGCTTTTTTTTTTTTTCCCCTTCTTTTTAAAATTCCATTTTGCCTCCAAGGAAGGCACAGTGAAGAGCAGGACACAGAGATTAATACCAACAATTTGTAGGAATATTTAGATCATTGCAGCTTACAGCTGGTAGTCATCTGGGATGAAAATATTATATCCCAGAGGCAAGAGAGAAAGTCTTTTGTGAACGTATCATGGAAAAGTTAAAACTTGGTTATTAAAAGAAATAAATATTACTAGCACAAGAAAAGTCAAATGTACACTTTCCAAGCCTTTGTAATACCTATTGGCCCTCCATGATCCTGGCAAATGCAAGGTTAGACCTTAAGATTTTGAGGCTATTTAGATGGAGGAGAAGGGAAAAGGGAGTTTCTAATGTAAATTCTTCTGGAATTCAAAACCAGTGCTCCAGCTGCTGCAGGGGTGCTGATGGTGGGGTTCAGTACTGCATCCCCAGCAGCAGGCTGTGCTGGCAGAATCCCTTCCTGCCAATCCTCTTGACATCCATCTCCTTATGTCTCTCTTCACTGGTCAAGGAAATAGAAAGTACTAATTGATTTCACAGCTATTTTACCACTCTGACCATAAATATTTAAGTTCAGTAGATCAATAAATATTCATTACTTCTGCCTGACAGAAGTGGTCAAACCTGGGATCCTACAAGTTTAACTTCTGCACATTTCTCAAACTGCACAGGATAAGAAAATGAATATTAATTCCAGTGTGTCATACGCCTCAGTAACAAGAAGCAGCATTCTTTTACAGTACACCAAAGCATGCACATCCACTTTGCTGAATGCAGCAACATATTCCCCTCCTTTTTTGTGCTGAGATTGCACGTGTGAAGCCAGCTGAGATGGTCCTTCCAGCCATGTTCATGTGAAGGCAGTGTGGGCTCCTTCAAACCCCACTACAGTCACAACATTATTTCCCAAATACTGATGAAAAGAGCTAATTCCCTATGATTGAGTGAAACACACTTAGAGGACTACTCTACTCTAGATGCCTTCAACAGTTTCCTTAGATTTAGGCTCATTTATCTCCACCCAGCAGGGAATGGTACCATGCAAATGCATCCTCATTATAATCTATTATAAATTTATAAACTTTAGCCCATGGAAACACGCTGAAATGCTCCTGCAAGCAAAACATGAACCTTACTTTGAAGTTTACCACAGACCTAGTTAGCAATTTGTCAGTCACAATAATGTCTTCAGAAATGAAAGAAAATCATTAAAAAAAAAACAAACAAAACTGTAAGATAATAAAAAGATTAATTTCCTCCCAGTTACTGAATGTTTAGGTAAAAGGTTTATTTCTTTATATGAAATTTCCAAATAAAGTAAAAGAAATTCTTCCAACACTGACCCATATTGAGCATTTTGGCACTGACAATATGTAACTGGCACAAGAGTATTGCCACAGAAAGGACACTTTTTAATTTGTAATATTGGCTTCACTTATGTTTTGATAGAAGAAAATGAAATACTGCTCTGGTTGTTTCAATATCCTGCTGCAAGCAACAGCAATTTGTGAAAAAACCCCAAGGTTTTAGAATACACAATATTTTGCTCTGAAAAGCATGAATTAGCAACTGGAAAAAAACAAACTACTTTTCATTCCAATTTCACAGAGATGACAAAATTCACCTTGGACACTAATTTACTTGTCCGTGTATATAAATCTCCTATATTCCAACAAACATTCAATTACAGCCAGAAATGTTCCAGCCAGAGCTGCCTCTTGCCCAGCACTCAGTGAAACACTGAGTATCTTGGATCCAGATACAGCCTATTGCATTCAATCTGCAGCCAAACAAATCAAGACTCTTGAGTGCTCGGTGTGCACAAATACCAGATTTTAATATTCATATATTTGAGTCACCTCCAAATCACCACATGTGCTTGTTTCTAATGTTTTATACCTAAAAAAAAGGGAATACAAATCATGTCCAGACTAATAATCTTAACTCTAAGCTCTCATTTATCACTGTGCTTTGAAGTTGAACTGTGCTTCTAATGATCACATTTTCATTTTAGACCCACTGCAGTTTAGGTTTGTGTCTGAATGGGATTTTCAGTGGCTTGAATGCAGCACAGGTATTGACAACTCACAAAAAACTCCTGGCAAATTATGGCTTTATTATGTCAACTCCATTCAAGCTCTGATCTTGCAGCATTGTTCAGGCTTTCAATGACTGGAGCTTTCCTGAGATCAAGAGCAGTCACTCCTGATACCCACAAACCATTTGCAAGACATGGCCTGCAAAAGACTTAGTTTTGCAGGGAGGCCAGAGAAAACCTTCAAGAACTCATGAGTTCCTTCCCAGAAATGAATGAGTGGCTTGTGATTTCCTGAAAACACCACACAATCCTTTATATCCATGGATTTTGTCAGCTGTGTGAACTTATGGGGGAATGCATTAGAGAAACTGTGTTAGCTCCCAGTAAAATGTTTGCTGACCCCATCAACAACTTTGACAAGGCACATGAACTCTCTAAGACTGCAGAAATTAAACCTCCAAGTTTAGTACAATAACATTTCCAGGCTACTAATTTTAAATCAGAAGATGGTGATGGAGTTTTTTTTGGTGTCTTGGTTGTATGAACAAAATATGAAGCGCTGAATCGCATAAAAAGTTAGGTTTGCAATCAACTAGATATTGTTTTAAATAGTGATGTCCTATGGATAATATCTTATTAATTCACAAAGTTATCTGTTACACCTGCAGAAGTGAAATTGGTACCACCCACAGAGTATCCAGAGGTACAGCTATCGGAGCTTGGTGCTGTGAGATGTGCGTAGTGACAATTTTCATTTCAGAGACTAAAAGGTTCTTGAAATGGTAAATATTTACCTCTGGTGCAATGTAGTCTGGAGTGCCACAGAAGGTCCTGGTTGTTACTCCATCTAACATATGTTCTTTGCACATTCCAAAATCAGCAATTTTAATGTGTCCTTCTGAATCCAACATCACATTATCTAATTTCAGATCTCTAGGAAGAATCACAGTAATTTAATGTTAGTGTTTGGGATCAACTGGGGCCGACTTATCTACGTCTGTGTCTAGGTGAGGAACACGTGTAGCTCTTTGGGGGGGGCGGAGGGGACAGGGGTGCACACGCACGGCACTCAACATCCAGAGGACGCTGGGCACCTCACTGCAGATAGCTGAGAATGACCATAAGCCCTGAAACTGGACAATTAATGAAGAGAGAGCTAAATCTAACCACAAGCACACTCACACTGAGACTTACGAACACGTAGCACTATCAAACATCACGCAGGAATGCACGAGATAATGTTTTACATTTCCAAGAGTTTTCAGTGGAGTTGGGCAGAGCAAAGATATCAGAAAAGCTCAGGTAAAGCAGTGGCTTTGGATCCCAGTGCACCAGCACCAACACAACCAGAAGAACACTACAGTGATTGCTTTTTAGAAACTATTTTAAAAATGCACTGAAATGTTAAAGAGACTGATGCTTTATTTCAAAAATACTTCAGAAATTACTTATGTCAGATTATACTCACCTATAAATAATCCCTCTGTTATGGAGAAAGAATAACCCAATTGAGATCTCAGCTGCATAGAACCTGTATGAAAAAAACCCAGCAGTTTTCTTATTGCCTTACGATTTCCTCTGACAAAGTATTCTGGAAATGCATCATGATGGTATAAGAGCATATAAAGTATCTATTATATAGTCTGTGTATATA
>JANIJG010021249.1:49305-61026 GCA_024611175.1 Megaceryle torquata | reverse complement strand
AAAAGCAGATGACATAAAAGACACTTCAATGTGACTTCAACAGACACATTTCAAGTATTTGATAAGAAAATAATGCAGAATTTAAAAAGAATCTGAAAATGTCTCCCCAGACCCCCCAGAAGTGGTGTAGCTGGAGCACAGGATTTTACTGCGCTGATCTAACTCTGCCTGCAAAGGTCATTATCTCTAATCACATATCAATGCTGAATTCAGGATGCAGCTCAATTTACATCGTAATTCATATGGCATGAAATAATTTGCAGAAATAGTATTCCTTTATACAAGCTGTTAATGGATTAATTACATAAGCTAATTAAAATGATTACCACATAAAACAAAATTGCTGTGTAGTTAAAAGATATGTAATATTGATGGATGTTTGAAGCCAGTTGCACTGGAACTATGCAAATTATATGCAAGAGGATTGTTTAAAGATGAAATTAATTTTTAGGCTGGCATGAAGGAAAGGAAAGCTCAGCTCTGAAACACTTGATTAGAGGTGTTTGGGAATGTGTGTGCTGGAAGATGCTCCACAGGCTTAATCTGCCACGAAGCACCATAGTTTCCAAGGGGTGTTGGCAAGTTACGTTAGCTGGGAGTCAAGGATGATTTGGCACCATCTAGTTTTTATTCAGTGAGTTGTTGAAATTTTGTTCTATATCTCAAATACTTATATTTAGAAGCCTCACATTTAAACAAGCCCTGATTATTTCAATTGAAATGAGAAATTGTTTTAGCTGAATTCTTAAAACAGCCGGTCACACTCGATTTCAAAGTTTCACTGGTAAATGATTTATGACACACTAATAAATGATGATGAACTGTCATAAGTGTGACTAAAAGGGCACTGATGGATCTATTCACATTTGAACACACTACAGATCATCATCAGTTGCTCACTGATACTCTAGATGTGCAATTACCTAAAAGAGATCATGCATATAAACAACTTCTAATCATTTATTAACTCCGCACAAATCAAGCTTCTATGATAAAGTAGGATCACAGAAATTGTTATAAACTATACTTTGAATTTATCTTACATAAATGATAATTCATGTTGCAATCCTGATTGTATTTGTAATGACTTTGCCCATGACATTAATTGAAACGGAAATGTTCTATTCTCTCTCTTTTTTTTTTTAGGTTTGCTTTTAAAAATGACACCAGAATACCAAGTAACATCTTTAATTTCCTGTTACCCTGTTTAAATTCTTGTCACTTTTGAAGTAGGCACTGCATGCCTTTGCTCATGCTGCATTTTTGAATAAAAAGGCACGGTTACCTTTGGTCCATGTGTGCAAACAACATTTTAAACATAAACTTCAGCTTAAAAAAACCCAATCAAAATAGGCTTTCCTAAACTTCATACTGAACCTGGGAATAAGAAGCCTAATCCTTTTACAGTGTAAAATTAAGATGATGATGTGATTTAGGTACCTAAACACAAACACTCACACTGCTTGTGGTTCCTTAAATTTTCCTACTTGCTGAATGTGATACATGAGATCACCACCATTCACATACTCCATCACAAAATACAGGCGGTCCTAGGATAAAGTATTGAAAGCACGCATAAATATGGTAGAGAAAACATTAGATATGCATTGATCAGCAAAAGAAAGTCACTAATATAGCATCATAGAATTATAGAATGGTTCTGGTTGGAAGAGACCTTTAGGATTATCAAATCCAACTGTTAGCCCAGCACTTCCAGGTCAGCACTAAATCATGTCACTCATGTCCGCGGCTTTGAAACCTCTCCAGGGATGGGGACTCCACCACTGCCCTGGGCAGCCTGTTCCAAGGCTTGACAATGTGAAGGAATTTTTCCTCCTGTCCAACCTAAACAACTTGAGGCCATTTCCTCTTATCCTATTGCTTGATATACAAGAGAAAAGACCAACCCCCACCTCACTACAACCTCCTTTCAGGTAGTTGTAGAGCATGAGGTCTCCCCTGAGCCTCCTTTTTTTCCAGGCTACATGACTAATCACCTCACAATATAAAAACAGCCATTAAGACTTTTCAAATACTATCCTCAGATCCTTAAAAGTATTTAGGAACCTTTGGGAATCTGGGCTTAAGGCTCTGATCTAGCAAAGAGCATGTTATTCAATTTATGAATTGTCACACTGGTCTGCTTGAATTACTGTATGAAGAAAAATCTTTAAACCTAGCTTTTATATTTAAAATACAAGGGGTAATTACATGTGGTATCTCTTTCTTCACCTATTTCTATGCACAGAAGCTATGATATATAGGTTGGATGATAGTAAATGTTACTGAACTTATAAAAGCCACGATCATATAGTATGAACAACATCAGGGGGGCAAGAAAGACAAAGCTCACGTACCACAGTTTGGAAACAAGAGTGAAGCTGTGTCAGGAACGGCGGTTTGTCTTGCAATGCCAGGACTCGTTTTTCAACCATTGTACATTCAACATCATCATCCTGAATCACTACATCTTTTTTCAGGATTTTGATTGCATAGAGCTCCTCTGTCCCTTTCCTGTCTGCCAGCATCACCTGCACAAAGAGGAACAACAGGGTGAAAATCTTCCTACCTGCCAAGGAGGGAAGGTGACTCGTATGCCTGAAGATTTGTGTAGATGGCAATCCAGCTTTTCCTTTTATTGATATAGACTAAGTTGATCAAAACTCCAAAAATACCATCATTACTGAGTGCAATGAGCTGTACCAGTCATTTCAGACAAAGCCTGTGCCAAAACCCTCTGGTTAATCTCAGGCACATTGCCAAAGGGCTGGTAAAATGTTAAGTCCCAGGGGACTTCTTCAGTAAAGGGCATTTTATCACACACGTGGTTGTTCAAACAGACAGAAAAATAGCAGTCCTTTCTTTCCACTAGCAGATTTAAAATATACATATGCACTATTCCTGTTTTTTTCCCCAATATTCAGCCTTACCAATGTTGGTGACTTCCAGAACTGGCAGAGTGACCTAGGTAGTAAAGCCAGAAAAATAGACTTAATTTCCTTGAAACTGCCATTAAGTGAGGATCTAAAAGTCAGCAACTGTTTCTTACATTCTGCCCAACAGTCTGAGGGGGGTTTTATTTATTTACTGATTTTTTAAAGAAAACAGCCAATCATGACTGAAGCCTAATAGTCCTTAGGGAATCCCCAACTCCAAGTTAAGAAATCCTCCCTCAAAAATGCACAGCCTTCCAACTCTGGTTTTGTTTCTTAGAGAATTATTCAGTTATTCTACCTCAAGAAAAACAAACAAACAAACAAACCAAAACAAAACAAAGACAAAAATGAAGAAGAGAAAAGAATGCAAGTGGAATAGTTAACAAGAATTCCTACCTTCCCGAAGCTCCCCTTTCCAAGAACCATGAGAAAGTTGAAATCTGTCAGCTTCACTCTGTCCAGATTGTTGGATGGCACACTTGAGTTCTTGTCTTCTGTTGGAGTAATGACTTTGTTACCAGCTGGCCCAAGTTTGGCTTTCTGAAGAACATACACACACATACACACACAAAAACAGGAAAGTAAGAAGAGTAGCCCGTTTTCTTGGCAGAATGGATCACTGGGGAAAGGTTAGAATTGGAGATGACTGTATCTGAGGTGGCATTCCCAGGAGAAAGGCTTCATAACAAAAGTTGCACAGGCACAACTCTGAAGACTCATTCCAACAATACTTTTGACATCATCGGGTGACTTAAAGTGGAAAACTGTGTTTATGTATAACCAGATAAAAGCAGATATACTTATCTGGTTAGAAAAGCAAATCCAAAGCAAAAAACAAAGCCAACGGAAAAAAAAAAATCACTTATTTTCATGCCAAAAGCAGGCTTATCTGGTCTTTTTGTTCTGAAATACGAAGTGCTTTTCAAAAATAACATGCTATAATCCACGTGGGGTCTTCTAGGACATAAAGAGTCTTTTCAATACGTTCTATTTTAAAATGTAATTCTTAAAGTCAATGCATAGCCAGAGTTAGGAAATCTTTGACATGCATTAAGAAAAATAACCTCCATTAAAAAACCAAAACACAACACATGAGAATTAATGCAGATGAACATGGCCGCTTTCAAACTAGAAATACAATCAACTTTGATTTTCAATCAAGTGTTGATCTGGAAAAGGGAGGAAGGGAAATATTACATACAAAGGCTCTGCCTCGGCAAGACAATGGTTTGCAGAAGGTTGCAATAGTCTCAGTATTTCACAAGAGACACCATGTAATTGCTCAAGTAAGTTGCATTTCAAATCTCAAAGTTAATAGAAGAGAAAAAAAGCAAGACTCACCAAAAGATAATGCAGGCTACAACAGAATATCCCTCTTTTTTTTTTCCTCAAAATAATCCCATATACCAGCAGAAGCAAAGCCAAGAAGGTTTAATACTTTGGGATAGAAGAGCTTTTGCCCTATCTATTTAGCGTGTTGGTCTGGTAAATAACCTCTAATATGGTTCATTTACTTTGTGCCATTGACATGTGCTTGACATTTAAGGATAACTACTTTTCTCACTGCGCCGCAAGAGGACAGTATTTGCATATTATCAGTTTTATAGATAAAGAAAATGGCAGAAATTAAAGGTTATTCAAAGTCGCATAATAAATCACCTTAAAAGCCTGGCTTAGTATATACCTATTACCTTTCCTCACCGAAAACTGGAAGATACAAACTTTCCCCTCCCCAGACAAGTTGAAAGCTTTAAGATTAAAAGGCATGATTCGATTCACAGGCTCCATCCCTCTGCTACTGCACAGAGCAATGGCAAGCAATCCTCTGCTAAAATAACCACACGTCACTTGAAAAGCATATTCAGATTGGAGGACTCTTCCTGCAACTTTATAAATGCAGAAAGTCTTATACACTGCCACAGTAATAGGAATTTCATCAGTTTTGATCTCTCCTTCTCTCTCTCTTTTTTTTTTTTTTTAATGTAAAATGGCTTAAACTGTGGATTTTTTTCCACCTCTATGATTATTTGCTTGAATGAAAGCAGTGCTCAGAGAAGCTGATCAGGATGATGTGCTGTGCAAATGTTTAGGCAGAGCCAGTCCTGGGCATCTGCCTGAGTCCCTGATTCTGCAAGGGATGGCCTCTCAGTAGATCTGGCTGCTGGGACAAATCCAGTGTCCGTAATGGAGCTCTTTGTTGGGACAAAGCTCCTTTCAAGGCCCCAGTACAAGGTTGAGCCATAAGCAAAACAAGTCAAAAAAAGTAAAAATCCTAATATCCTTTATTTGCACAAGATGAAGACATGGTTTAAAGAAGCAGCTTTGCCGGTCTTGTCTCCGTAATGCTCTTGCATATGGGATCTCAGATAAAAGATCCCACTCTTGTGATATAAGAAGCAATTCCAATATCTGCCTTTTCACCAAGTAAGGGAGATACAGATCAGACACTGAATGGAAAACACTCATTTTATTTCTTACTGGATAGGTTGCAGGAAGCCTGTTTAAAAATATATATCATTCGAAACAAAAAAGGCAGTGTTGCTCCAAGGCAGTTTGTTTCTTCAGGTCGGAACATGCTGCTCAGACAGGGAGAGTTTCCCCAGGGCTGCAATCCCAGGCTGGGGGTGAGCAGCTCTTCTTCCAAACGAGGTTTATTAACGGGCTCCTGTGCCCTCTGCCGGCTCCTGGAGCTGGAAGCACCGCGCTCGCTCCACCAAACACACAAGATGATGTCAGGATCTGAAGGTGGCATCTTAAAATAATATTAGAAAACCAAGCCAAGGCCTCTCTGTACTCTAGCAAGAAAACGTTTGGATTCGGTGAGCTACAGACATGTTCCTCTACTGCCATTTGTTATCTTCTTAAAATTAGATGTTGCTCTCAATTTAATAATTTATTTTTCCATATGGTAGATCTTTAAGGAGAACATTGAGTGCTTCCTGTTTGGTCAGGTGGGCTTCTGTATCATCTCCTCCAGGTAGATGGCTAACAGAAGCAGGAGTTTATCAGACTGTACTTAGCCATGAGTGACCTGTGCTGATGGAAAGCAGACAGTCTTGGTTACCACATCACTAGTGCTGAGCTGCTCGGTGAATTACCCCAGACACTGGTACGTGTAAACAGAGAACCTGTAGCAAAATGCATGTATGAAAAGGTAGTACCATGAGATGCTGGAGAATGACCAGGCTGGCTCCATGAAGGCACAGAGACCCAAGTGGAATGGCCTAAGAACCTTATTCAATTCCCATAACCTTCTCAAGGATCCATATTTCCCTTCAGCTAGGCCACCGACCATTCGTTCATGAGCATGATGGGAAAAGTTTTTCACATTAAGCATGTGAATGACTTTACTGCTTTTTGGCTTATGGTCCTAGTGAAAATATAGTGGGAATTTCAAAGCTGGCAAACATGTAGTGGGAAGGGGAAAAAAAAAGGAAACAATAATAATCCAAACCAAAACATTTCACAGATGATCCATTAAGAGCTATTGCAAAATATTTCAATTATGACTTAGCCTCGGGCATGTAATTTTGTCCTCTTCTTGGTACTATTTAAAAAGATTTCCAGAGCTACTGGAACAAAATTAGGCTATGGGCATGGAAATAAAATTAGATAAACATGGACAAGCCATTAGAGATTCTATTTGTGCCACCAAATGTTTGATGGGACAGTAAGACATCTTTATGAAATAAACCTTGAAAGGTCTAGTACTTATTACCTGTCTACAAGAATTAGCAGCTGTGTATATTTCATGTTATTCAATTCATCCTAAAGTATAAACCTGAACCAAAACATCTTTTATAAGCTTCATGAAAGTTTCTACACTCAGCAGAAACATCACAACTCATCACTAGTAACTGATGTTGATGGATTTAAGGAAAGCCTTTAACCTTGCCCTTTTATGACAGAACTCAAGCCAGAATATGGGGCAAGGTAAAAGTATTTCAGAAACTCAACCAGGGATTTCAGGTTACAACTAAAGGATTAGGAAAATGTCTTCATGTATCAAAATACAGTAAAGATTTAGAGAAAACACATCTAAAACATGTTGGGCTCAGTGTGCTTGAGGAGAAGAGCTCAGGCCACAGCATGTGGGTATCTGCAGAGCAAAAATGCCATGTGACCAACACACTCTTCCAGATTCTTGGAGCAAACCCAGTTTTGCAACTACAGAAGGGATAAAAATTCAAATGGTCAATAAAAGTTTATTGGAAAAAGAACAATGATATTTTGCTGCTTCCTACCACGACTAAAGTTGGAAATAGCAGAATCCTACTGGAATCCACCTTTAATTTATATCTTACGGATTTTAAAGCTCGCTGAAGTTGAAGATGGAATTTCAGGCCCTGGATTAACTTCCAATTTACATTCAGACCGCTTGGTTTAATACCTTTGATAATAACACAATATTGTTACAACGAAGCCAGCTTGCAGCAAACAAACCAGTAAAACTCTATGTTAAAGTTAAATTAGTCTGCACCAGTAGCAAAAGAGTTAATCTTAAAAGAAAACAAGACATGCACATCATCTTACTTCCTCTGGTTTGGACGCACCTTATCTCGGCCAGTTCTTTTCCCCTGAAACCACAGGTGAGACATACTTTATATACTCAGCCCAAATGTGATTCTTCATGGAGTGTTACAGAAGTTACAGCAGGTTCTGCTCTTGGAATTTGGTATGTGCTTTTTGAGAAAGATATCTCAGGTTTTGTAATAAAAAATATAGATTCAATTTATTTTTTATCTAAGTAATGATTTTATCTAATTAATAATTGGTCTTTTAATTAGGTATGGGGAAAAAAAAGTCTTCTCTAAACCTCATTAAACCTCCTCTAAACTCCTCATTAGTGAGGAGTCTGAAGAGAAGATGGAAAATAAGGGGTTTAGGGAATAGTAATCCACTATTGCAGTGTATTTTCAGCTGTAGTGAATGTTCTTGTTGAGTCTTTTCAAAACTTTCTGATTTTTTCCTGTGAAGGCAATGCTGTAAGATGAAACAATAAATGTGAACATCGGATCACAGAAGAACTACGGAACAAAAAGACTGACTTGATCATTTTCTCCATTAGTCAGTAAACAAACAAACTCTGTGAAGAATTAAAAAAAATATACAGTATCTACACAATTCACATTCCTACCCTCAGTCTCCTTAGGACAATGATCTACATGTTATGATGTTAGCCTTTTAACACCTTGTATTGCTCACCTTCACTAATTCTCCTCTACTGCCATTTGCAAGATGCAGCTCAGTGAGATTGGCTTTGTTCCCGTATGGAAAAGCAACACCGGTTTCCAAACCTGCACTCACTCTACACCCCACCACCCTCCAGCTCAGCTTCCGGAGGGAGAAACCCACATCGTTTCCCGTGAAAAAATAATCAAGCCAACAAAAGGCCTTGTGATGTGCAGTTCACTGGAGGGTGCATTTCTCTGTTGTCAAGGCAACTCGCTCTTAGCAAGTTCACAGATGCCCAGCGGGGAGATTTGTTGGTAACAAATTTTCAAGAGGCAAAAGTGATAAATGAAAAAAATATGCAAGAGCAGCGCTGAATTCCCTTCACGTGTGCTGAGGTACGTACAGATACAGCACGTGCAACTTCTGTTTGGAAACAACACGCTTACCACTGCATTTCATCTATTACTCGTTGGATCCATGGACACCTCCTGGGGAAAACCACCACCCAAGAGCTTGGTTCGCAGCTCTGCTTCCACTGCACACCAGCATCCCCTCCCCTCCTCAGCAGCAGACTGCACCTGGCACTGACTGCTTTGCCCGTGCAGTCGCATTTGGTCGTAAATAGCAAATGAGTGAGGTGACAACAGAGAGCGTCACTGGCTTCAGTCTGCATTGAGAAAAATCATACGAGGTGCAGAGGTCTAAGGACTGACTGAGCAGGCTTCATCTTGGGTCCCAAGACTTTCTAGAGAGCCATGGAGCAGGAATGTCTTCTTGCCACAATTCAATCCCCCTGCAAAACTCTTAACTAACAAAATCCCTGCTTTTTGCACCTCAGCAAGTTCTCACCACTTCTTTGCTAAGCCTCAGCATGCTCTTCAGATGTCACTAGGTGATGGAACAAGCCATCTCACACTAGCCCACCTTGTTGCCAATGTTTCAGTTCCTAGTTCTTAAATTAACCCAAAGCCACAGCAGAGCTGCAGGTAACACTCTGTATATCTCCTGAAGAAGGGTGAGAAGCCAGGAAAGGAACAGTCTGAATAGTAACGTTCCAGTTTCACTGTTACAGCCCAGGAGGCTTTGGCTGCAAGTGTGAAATTAATGCTCAGTTATGACTGTCACTACCTGCACTCTACACAAGAAGCATCAGAGCAGCTTCTATCTGTAGATGTCACGGAGAGAACTGGAAAAACTCATACTAAGGATGTAAAGAGGAGAAATTGATATAGTTTCTGCAGGTCTCAAGTAAGGACAAGAAGCCCTATTCAGGTTTCCAGTCATGAAAGCTCAGTGGAGATTTTGATCAACAGGTTGAGCCCTTACTAAGCATTTAATGAAGTAAATAAATGCAATACATTTCAAGTCAAAATCCGGAGGAAAAAAACCTCCCATTTGCTGACGTGTTCTCCATCATTGTGACAGCTTGTTTCTTACATTACTGCATTTCCAATTCCATGTAATTATAGATGCTATGAAGGACTATCAATTTCCTAGTTTACACAACTTAATTATGACGATGCTTCACATTTGAAATGAGAGGAGTACATTTCTAAGCCCCAGCAAGACCTAATACTTCACCAGGCTGAGTTTTAATCTTAATACCATAACCTAATGCAAGCTTCATTAGTGGAGAGTTTTGTAGTCATGGAAACAACACAGAAAAGAGAAAGTTAGAGCCTAAGCTCCAGAGGATTTAGCAGCCCAGCAGCTCTCATCAGAGAGGGGATGGCATCAGCATGACATCTTGGTCCAGCCTGAGCTCCTGTTCTTGCTGTTGCAAGTCAACAGAGGGAAGGAACTTCCCTGGCCAGTTTACCTGCTTCCCTACAAAAGACATGCTGAGCAATCTGGGGAGATGCTTTTGCATTAAATTTCCAGTGAAACAGAACAAAAGACACAGTCTCTGGCTCTTGGCTTAACAAATGCTCATGAAGAACAACACATGGCTTCTTCCCATTTTACTGAGCACTCTCACCAATTCTTATTTGTTCCCTTCAAGAACAAATAACTAACGAGCTGGATTACAGAAACGTATTGAGCTCAGGAATGTATACATATGGGTTTATGCATATAGAAAGGAGCACACGTGGATTAGACTGCAGCAGATGGAAGATGCCTACACAAGACATCACAACACAGCAGGAGACACCCGTACCAGGGAGATGCACTTTACCAGGGACATTGTCAAGGATTCACAAGGTTTACACTGATCAATTTTCAGCCACGTATTCCTTGGTGAAATTACACCCTTGCAAAGCTTCTTTGCTGCAAGGAGGATGCTGAAGACGTGCTAATAAGTAGAAAGCTGGTTATCTGTACTCTTATCTTTATTTTCATAATGGCAATGTCACTGTGGTGAACTATGACATAATTAGTAAAAAATGCGATATACAAAAATGAAAATGCATTTTTACTTCAATGGCTAAAACAGTTACTGAAAAAAAAAAAGCTATTAAAAATACTACCATTCCCACTGCTAATAGAAAGGCAGGAAGGCAAACAGGGTGTTTCATAAAAATATAAATGGGGAGGGTGATAAATCTCCACCTGGGAGTTAAATATGAACTATCTTATGCTTTTAGTTTACTTTGCCCCTCATTTCCTCTCCTCCTCCCCTTAAAGCTGTGTCATATTTACCCTTTTGGTTAGTAATAGTAAATGTATTTAAAGGATTTGCCTGAAAAAAAAATATTTGTGCCATATGCAAAATGGATTAAAAATGACTTTTTGCAGAAAGCATGTCCAAGAACACAGGAAACCCACTCCTGAAGCTCACCCACGTGCTGAACTGTTATGCTTACCACGTAGGAACGATGATATCAGAGCGTTCATAAATTACAAATAACAGAAGAGAAGGCAGTGTGTCCCACAAAGAATTCTGGATGATTAGTAAAACAGAGTACTTTGTCTAACCCTAGCATGAGCTGTGTGTTTGGAAGCCATGCCTCTTCCAGCAGCTTGCAGGTTTCACAAAATCCATGAGATAATTTCACTTGGTGACTCAGAGATTTCCATGGAGGTCCATTTCCCTCACCTAGCACATAAAGCTGAGCACGATGGAGGCAGGAAGGCAGTTAATCACAGAATTCATGAAGCATGCAGACGTGGAGCTGAACTGAACACTAGAAAGGTGAACTACCCTCTTTCACAGATACAAATTATCAAACAGTTGGATTAGAAGAAAAATTATCATCCGTGCCAGTTAAAAATCCTGAACAAAGGGCTCTCTTAAAAGTGTTATACTGAATTTTATCAAAGGAAATTATTTAGTTTTAAGGGGTTTGTATTTTTTTAAAATATATACATACAAGCAATTTGCATTGTTTCATTTTTCCCAGGACTTTTGCTAGACAGTGTTTTACTCTGGGAGCTATTCTGTGTTCTCTACCGACCTCTTGTGGTTTCTCACTCTGAGAAGAAATTATTTTCTCAAGCCTAACATTGAGTTAAATGAATGCTTCCTTAGGATAAAGGCAATGGGAGAAACCTAAGGGACAATAAACCAGTCTAATATACCATACAACATCTGTCTGAGTTGATTTGGGGGGGAGGGGGGGGCGGTTTAAACATTCCCTATTAATTTTTTTAAAATATTTTATTTATTTAT
>JANIJG010021249.1:0-49205 GCA_024611175.1 Megaceryle torquata | reverse complement strand
TATTTTATTTATTTATTTATTGATTGATTAACTTTTTGGGGGGTATTACTTTGTATAAATCAAAACTATATGAAGTATTTGAATACATGATTTCAAAAAAATCCCCAAATTTGCCAGGCACGAGATGAAGGTAACCATGTCCCCTACAAAATGTAGACAGTGAAGTCAAATTACTCTGAAGGACAGTATTTTGAAAGGGATATATCCAGCCTAAGAATAGGAGTTTCAGGGAATATTGCCTTGGACAACGGATGTCTGGCTGTGAGCAGTGAAATCTAGAGAGGGAATAGTTTCCAGTTACTCATTTGGCACTGTCAACATGTTTAATCTCTTTAATAATCCTGTGGCCACCTGAGTCTACTTTGTCTTCTGCCTTTATTGCCAAATATGTTATCCCCTACAACAGAGCAGTGTCTAACTAGATGAAATGTAATTAAAGAGTCTGCCCAGGAATAATATTAAAGAATTCTTGCACAAATATCCTGTGGTAGTAGTAATAAAAATCTCAAACAACAAATAGGATGCTAGAACAGCATATCCCTAAGCATCAAAAAAGAGTTCCTCCTATGTATGCTCCTTCATTTTTTAATTATGCAGATTACTGCTAATTTTCAATCACACACACACACACAAAAGACAGAGTACAGAATTTGCTTTTAAGAATAAACCCTATTTCAATATGGGCAAAAAAGAATAAAATTCTGTTCTCAAATAATCTTTAAGGACTTTAGTTCTAGCCAACCTTAGTGCAAATCTCTACAATCAAACACCAAAGCTGTGAAGAGCTGCAGACTAGGATGGATCTTAAAACCTTGGGATTCTGTATCCAAGTCTTAACAAACTATGAAATTAATTTCATGCACACAAATACACACACACAAAGATGAAGGTGTTTTCTGCATGATGTTCTGAAAACGAGCTATTTAAATATACATTTTGCTGGCAGAACAAAAGCAGCATAAATGTGTGATTCTTCCCAGTATCTGATAATTTCATAAACAGGTACTGATGCTGTCTGACCTTGCCCACAGCATTCTCAAATTTGCTAGGATGTTATAAAATCTTTTTTGTACAGTTTACTGTTTTCTTCACTCAGAAGTGTTGCACTATCCTCAGAACAGAGCCTTCCTTCTTCATCTGCTCCTGCTGTTTCCTTTCAGTTCCAATCTCGTAAACTTGGGAACACAACCTCCCCAGCAGTCCCACATAAAGTGATTACTTACAAAATTATTAGGACATGCTAACGTCAGTGCTGATTAGCTTGCAGAATGCAGCATGCAGCGGTGCTTCTGAGCTCAGGTTAGTGATGCTAAGTCACTGTCAGCAGCAAGCAGACTGAGGATTTGTAATTGTTTAGAGAGAAAAGACAGACAAAAAACGAGGAAGCATTTTTTTTTCCATGGAAAAAAAAAAAAAGTGGAATTCCTGAGTCTCCTCTTCACATCAGGACAGGTCGCCAACTTTCTCTGTTGGAATTCATGTTTATACTTCACAAGGACTAAGCATGAATTTTGCCTATGAAACAGCAGCTGTAGGAAGCCGCTCAGCTCATTTTTTTTAGGTGCACTCCCATGATGAAAACACAAATTGACCAAGGACTTCTGTCAGTTTATATCACTGTATTTCAAGGTCTGGATTTTACAATGAAGTGACAAGATGACATTGGCTACAACTTTGTATTTACCCCAGATGCATTTCTTCAGAGCAGCATTTGCTCTGGTTTAAAACAAGTTTAAAGAGAGAAACTTGGAACTGCCCTGCATTAAACAAGTTTCAATAATGAAACCACCATGTGATTTTATTCTCAATTAAGACGAGGTGTAAAGGATTGAGGAAGGGTAGTTCTCTGCTGTACAGGCTTTTCTGAGATAAAGAAATCAGATAAAGAATCAAAGTTAAGGAAAAATAAGTTATTGATTGCACGACAAATGCATTAGAAAACACTTGGCAATGACAAATGGTCTTTCTCTTTCTGGTTCAGGATTAAAACATTCAGTAAAATCATGCATTAGTAATATAAACAACTCTTCAAAAATAAAATTTTCGTTTTAAATAAAGTATTTTAAGCTTTGAATTATAACATGTAAACTGCTCTAGGTCAACTTGCATTATAAAAATGCTATTTGAAGGTGATAACGGCTTCAATAACCTTAGACAGATTCTTAAAACAGTTTACAGCACAGCAGCTTTGAATTTTAATTTAAATGGTAACTTAACCAATGTATGAAAATAAAAAGTGCCATTTGTAACCAGTAACCTTTGCCCTAATAAAGCAAGATTATTAATTACAGATACATGCAAATAACAGGTCCACACATGTATGTTCTCAATGCTCAAATGTATCTTTTATGGCAATAATTCAGTGATGTGGTGAGAAGTGAAAGAAGTAAAATGGGAAGTAAACAGGTGAATTGGTATTTCAGGTATCAGAGCATCTGTGCACATGGGTGTATCTCATGATATAGTATACTCCAAATAACATATAGCAATATATGCAGTATATTATATCATAAACCATGCAGGCTGTATTATGTAAATTTATCTATTTAAATACACAGTGAACATGAGCATTACTTGATCTGTGGAAGTTATTTAAAATTCCATGAGTGTCTTTCAAATTAAAGATGCACCATTTTCCATGAGAAGGTGGCATTCATTTAGCTAACTCCTTCAAAATGAAAGGCACAAGGCATCTGCTGAGGGTTGATGATCCCTTCTTTTGTATGTAAACTTATAATCTGAGGAGTACTTTATGAGAAATTATGGAAGATTCATATTTTATTTTTTTTTTAACTGGGGAAAAAAGTAGTGCATCCTTAAAACATGGTGAGAATGAAACTGAATTTAATAAATTTCAAACATTGGTAGAGAGGGTTGTGTGAAGAGAAGGGTGTAGGTGAACACCAAGGAGAAAACTACCTTGAAGAAGTGGATATTTACATGACAGTCCTGGAAGAGACAGGAAAGGGAGAAATACTGCTTCGTTAGTAAAGGGCTGGCAAAGCAAAGCAACGACAATTAGTAGCAGAAGTAAACAAAGAAAACACAGCAGCGAGAATAGAGAAATGGACACATCTGTTATGCACAGAAAAACCACAAAAAAAGAAATCGTGGTGTTAATTGCCCTGAGAGTAAGGAGCACACTGCAGCACAGCCCAGTGACGTGCAGGTCTTCCCGTGGCTGCTCTCCAGTGTTAACCTCAGCCTTGTCCATACATACGCTCCATGCATGAAACATTCCTCGTGTTGTTAAACCACTGCCATGCATTAAGCTAAATGTATGTATGGGTGTGTGCAGTTTGGGCTCTTAACAACGAATGAGGGCAAAAGTTGAGGGGTTTTGTCTTCTTTTAAAAAACACTTTTAACCTGTATGTCAGGAATTAAGAAATCCCTGCTATCAACATGATTTTCTACGTACATTCTTCACCTTAAATCACAATGCACAGACCAAGAAAAGCCTTACACAAGCTGATATGAACTGAGATCAGAAAAATATGGCATCTGCTGTAAGAAATTTCAAGTTCTCTAATTTCAGAAACGGTGAGTGGATGGGAAAGCTCCAGATAACTGCATATGGGAATTCCCCATGCCAAACTACAGTATAGAACAGATGGAGACATCTAACAGCATCTCTATAATGCTGCAAACTATTCTCTAATGATTAAATATGCACTCTTTAAAAATAGGAATAAGTGCCACGGCCAGAAAAAGAAGATCTTCTTTTTATATCTCTATCTACATAACAAGTGTGGATTGATGTGCCAGTGATATTTTGGCTGGTCATGATTTCAGTGTAGCTTAGTGTCTGTTCCTTGAAAAGTCAATTTAATCCTTTCTTTTACAATTTGAAGTGTCAGCAATTTTATTTCTCTTTTCCATGTCACCTTTTGCTGAATTGCCTGAAGTTACAGTTATTGCTTCCAAATGAGAATGCAGACAGGTTAGGTACAGATATGGTATAGAGCATATATTTAATGTATTTTATTTATTTAAAGAAAAAACAAGCAAACAAAAAACACAAACAGACAAAAAAACCCCAACCAAAACAAAACAAAAACTCCCAAACAACAAAAAACCCTGCACTCTGGGGCAAAACCATCACCATCCTTCAAAGACTTAAAATAAATGTCTCCTTTACACGCCTTGCAGGACTCTACACTGAGAACAAATAACTCACAAATTAACAAAAATCAAACTCCTCTATAGTTTGTTTGTTTGTTTGTTTTTAATCAAAATATCATGTTTAATTAAAAAACACAAGGGGTTCTTAAGAAGCTACTGGAACACTCTCTGGAGTCTTCTGCTAAGGCCCTGGCTGCGCAACTGCAGTATCTTTACCCAGCCTCCAGCTCAGAATTAAAACTGCTCTAGGGTGTCCTGGTCATTCATTAAAAGAAAGAAAATGTCCTTTCAACCTAGAACTGTTGTGAATATCCCCCAAAAATATCTGATTAATGTAGAAAATACTGTCCTTCTCCTTTCTAATAAAGCAGTCAGAAACTGCTTTAAAAATAATCCAACTAAAGGGAGTGTTAAAAATGCAGTACCTGCAGTGGAACAAACCCAAATGAGCTACTGATGTTCAGAAGGGGAGTGGTAAATAAACAGAAGAGGTTTCTTTAGCGTTAGACTGTAACAACATGGAAACTCACCAGAAAGTTTTAATTGTGCCTTGAAATCTGTGGACTTTCTCATACCCTGTTTAACACCAGCTGTACTGCCCCAAGGAGAGGCCTGGTGGTGTAAATAAACCCGTATGCAGCAGATAGATATATATATATGGACTGAGATAGGTTACTTCTTCATGCATTTGCATCTGCACAAGGATTACTACACAAATCTGGTCAAATTAAACACTGTCCTGCATAGTGGAGGAATTGAGAAGCACATCAGAAGCAGAAATATTTACAGCTCCTGCGTCACTGGAAAGGTTCTAGGTATTTATAACCAAGCCTGATGGCCAAGCAGCACATTGTCCCTGTTCTTATATTTAAAATGGTAAGGCATTTTAAAAGACATTTTCTTTAGGATCATAATAATAGTTATGTTTGGAAGCACGGATATGTCACTGAAATGTCACCACTGACTGTACACTTCCAATTTCCAGACAGAATATCCTCCCCATTCTGAACTCTGTTCCCTCTCTCCTTATGTTTCAAACTGTTGAAAGGAAACTACAGGTCTAACTTCTGTACAGCTTCTTCATCAGTGATTCCACTGGCCAAGGCAGCTGGAAACGTAACTCATGCAACGCCAACTGAGAACAGCCAAAGAGACAGCACGGGGTTGTCCAGCCCCACCAGCTACAGTCCTTGGGAAACACGGCAAAGCTGGGGCACGCCACTTCTTGGCAGCAAAAAGAACCCATCAGGCAACTGGACAATAAGAAGAGCTGCTCCTGGATGGTTTATCTAGAGCCTGGATCAATCCCACAAAGGGAAGACTGGAAATAGAGCATAAAACCAGTGCGGCCACTTTCCCAGGGTACCACAGGGTACCCTGCCCTGGCCTTCCTACCACACATGGGTTCGTGGATCTGGCCCACAGTGTCAACTAATAGATGAGAATGGTGCCTGATTTTACTAACACTGACTGGCAATTACTGTGCAGCAAATGTCTCTAAGGAAGCACCTCCCAAGGCCCACCAGAATGGTCCACATGGACTCCCACGGTGGGGACAGTAGTTAGAGCTCTCTCTCAGAAACTAAGGGAAGGCCTTGTTCTATTGAAATCCACACAGAGAGCTACACTAAAGGAAATAATCAGAACAAAAGAAAATGTCTGACATCTTAAGAGTATGTACCAGGAGGACTGTTATGGATCTTCCCCCAGATGCCTTAAAATGAAGATTCTATGAGCAGTAACCTGTTCTCTCATAACAACTGGCTTGGATCACTTCAATTACCAAAGCTGACTGTAGTGACTCAGATTGCTCCCATGGCTTAATATACCTTGTACTTGCTAAATGTATCCACATGTAAGGATTAGAGCCACTCTCATATTTTTTTAATTAAAAAACATAATTGATATGGACCATAATTGGTTTATTTTTTAATAACATCTTCTGTGATGGTGCTGTGGAAAGAAGGGGATGGATGGAATAATTAACTTTTAAACCATTTAAACTATTATTATTCCATTAGTATTCTAAGGTGATATTTAAGTATCAAGAAGTCCTTTACTAAGCAGCAAATTACAGGAAACAGGGGTTGACAAATCTGAAATAACTTCCTACAATAGAAGTTTTAGAATTTGCCCAAATAAAAAAATCAGAACACTGCCCTAAATGGCACAAACATATTACTGCTCAAATCACAATCAGGTATGAAAAATACAGAAAGGTTGCATTATTTCAGTAATATGCTTTTTGGTTTGACTAGTAAAATACCATAACAGGAAAATACATATATAAGAATTAGCAGATATTGCAGTTCAAAGACTTGCTAGTTTGGGTCCATGGAGCCACCTGGGACTGTTGGGAGTTCCCATGGCAACCTCAGCACGGACAATTATGGATCAACTCCAATTATTCTGAATGTGCCTGTTGAGAACGGAGTTTCGTTTTGAGATGGCCACAAATAATGCCATTCCAGAGAGAAAATTCATGACCAAAGGTTAAAACCAAACGAAAAACAGTGACAGATTTTATCCTGCCTCCACTTCCTACAGGAGTATATTTTTATCTCGAAATATTATTAATGATGTATCATCTATAGATCACTGAAGACAGGTTTGATCATACTGCTAAATGAGCACATAACTGATTTGTAAGTATTAGTGAGAGGTGAGAACCAGACAATATATTGAATGATTAAAATCTGTTGTATAGAAAATACGGCACTGCACCTATGCAGAATATACCTCAATTTCTATATACTGAACAACTTCATGTAGCTAGCACATAGCAGCATATAAAGAGAAAACTCCTTACAATAAAATCTGAAATTAATTGCCTGACTCCATTAATGAAATCACTGTGCTCCTCAACCCTTCTCTTATTTTTCCAAATTTGGTCCTACTTGTTGGATAGAACTGTAACTCATTTTTCATTTTTCATTTTTTCTTCATTTTTCAAGTGGTTTAGAGCTGGCAGAATGGGCCATCAGGAAACTTCTTCTCCTAACAAACAGTTTTTACTGCTCAATTACAAATGTTAGCAAAGAGAATGTTTGAATCTCTTACCCACTTTGTTATAATCTTGTATAGCTATTTTATGGTAGATATATGTTGGATAAATGACTTAAAGAATCTGTGCCAGAAGGGCCAGTAAGTCAAGCAATGAGAGTGGTGTGACTAATAACCACATTTAAATAAGAAGTCTCGGTTGTTAAAGTGAAGCTAGAAGGATGCGATAGGATTGTGTGAACAGCTTGAAATCCATGAGAGCTTGGGGCCAAATCTTAAAGATGTCTCTTGAACTGTAGATGCAGGCAAATAATAAAAAAAATCTCACGGATTTAAATGGGAGGTAGCTCCTTGGTGCTCATGGAGATTCTACTGAGCACAATTCTAAACTTCTGTCAGAAGGGCAAAGTTAGTTTGAAGAATGTCTTAGACCTTTGCTTTTAGGACCAAAAACTAGTATCAGAAATTTCACATCTGTGAGTCCTCTGATCTTTTATAACTTGAAAATATTCCTATTCTTTCTCAATATTAAGCAATGGAATTCTCATCCTGAAGTTTCTCTGTTCTTGCATAGCTTAGGCTTGTACATAGCTCTTGACTCTGAAGACCATCATTATTCATTTTGCATATTTGATATTAGTAATGCAATACTTTTGTAGGAATTGTTGTAATTCTGTACTCAAAATTCAATCAGCGTAGCTTGGATATCAATCACATTGTCATATATCAAAAAGTAGACCGAGCATCACAAATGTAGACTTGATTAGCAAGCTCTCTGAAGTCACTCTTTTCTATAAGCTGATAAATGAGAAGATAGCCCAGTGTGACCTCTTGGTCCATCTATATTCTTAATCTTCCTGACAAATACACTCCCCCAGTAAAATGGCACTCGAGATCTGCAACATTCTTCCCGTACGGTTTCAAACCCGATTCCAAAACAGTGGAAATATTTATGTAGATGATGTAATTAAATCACAAATAGCAGCCTATTTCTCAGTGCTATCTTCTTTTTTCCTTAGTATAGGATACCTAAAATAAAATGACTATGTAAACCGAGATAAAAACCATAAGAAAAATAATGTAAGAGATAATCAGAGTTAGCACCACTTATGTGGCATACCAGAATAGCTAATAAGTTAAATACCACCATTCAGACATCTGTGCTGTTAATTTTTATAAGCCATCAACAGTAATTCCCCTTAAAACCAAGCAAAAACTTCCCTCTGTTCCCTTATGGGCCAAACTTCGAGAGAGAGTAAGAGGTTAAACCTGAATCCTTTTACCCTGTCATACTGCATTATACCAGCCTTGGTCTAGTTCTAATTACACACTTTGTTTGGCTATCTATATTCCCATATCATCACTAAGTTTTAAGACTGTTCATTATGCAACTCTGTAAATGATACTCCTGAAGACATCGTGTTCACTGAAAACCTATTGCCTTTCCTTGATTAATTCAGACCACTAAAATAGCATCAACCAGGCTACCTCCAGAACAGGGAAAGCCTCAAAGACGCAGAGCTGAAGCTGAACTAATTAAACTTTGAGACAGACTCATTATTTCTGAGGCAGAGCTGACCCTAGGTGAAGCTGCTGTTTCTGGGACCCAGTCCAGTAGCTTTTCATGATGTGGCCTCTCAGGATTTCTACTCCATTGTAGGACAGAGATAAACTCTATTTATTCTGCAACCAGTATATTCACAGTAGACTTAAAAAAACCCCAACCAAACAAACCTAAGAAACTGTAAATTCAATATGCAAACATACCACATGTAATAACTGATAATTTAAAATGGATAATTTTTAGTGACTTCTCTTCATGCTGCCTCTGTCCGACAAAACAGGTAGATTTCTATACCCCTATCACCCGCATACACATATCCACCCAATTCCAGCCTCTGTGTAAGGGACAGAGATGTGTAAGGGGTGAAAAGAATTACTTTTGAAGCTGTTCTTTCTAGGAAGGATAAAAAGTAAATATGATCTTGAATAGAATGTGACCTAGTGCAGCAAAATAAAATCACACTGGTCAGATCACGATTGTAAAGAAAGGAAAATGGAATGGAAATTTAAATACTTCTCAAATGTATAACAAAAATCATAGCTCATGCTGCAGACAAAAGTATGGTAGCTGATCCAAATGTGTTCAGAAGAAATTGATGCACCTTTTCTTTTTCTTTCTTGAAAGTTGAACATGTGCCGTTTTTCCTCACTTTCTTGGGTTAACCCATCTTTTATAATAACAATGTAGAATTCTGCCTGATGGTGAACATAAAAAATTGCCATTTCAGGGTGAAAGGAACAGGCGTGTTTGGTTATGCACAATAGGTACATTCATTACTTTTCGGATAAACAGCCAGACTAAAACTGTTTAAGTGCTCAACCAGAAAAAAAGGACAACAATACTCTAGACAGGAATATTTTGAATTCAGTCTTGTGTACGCAGCTGGAAAGAGTCCTCAAGTCAGCTGAGCTGAAGCCAGTACAGCCATAAGCAAAACACCTCTGTCCCCAAACCATACCTTTCCTGTTGCTGGGTTTAACAGCCAGCAAGTATTTTGCTGTACCATCAGCTGTAAGTTGTCAGAAGAGGCATTGCTGATGGCTGTCTGTTAATTAAGAACCAACTCCTCTGCACGGCACAGCGAGACCGTGCTTGAGACTACCAACCACTCCAATCTGCACCATGGAAAGCAGGAGGACTGCAGAAAATACCACTTTTCTCCAGTGTTTTTCTCTGTACATAACCAGCAATACCTCTTATCCTTAAAAACTTCCATACCCATGGTAAAGAGATCAGAATTTCAGATGAAAACCTTCTACAAAGATTTTGAGGCTCCAAATAGTAATTAACATTGCAAATATTTTCTTAAACAACGAAAAACATTTACTGTGATACATTCAAAGTATTAAAATACTATTCTGAGAATTTAATCTGTCAAATAATGTAGATACTAGTGGTATTTTGCAGATTTTGCAGCAAATATTAAAATACATTGACATTATTACTTACACTTGACAAAAAAGGGTTTAAAATCCCAACTTAGAAGTGTCATAGCAGAGAAGCTGAACTGTCAGAAAAATGATACCACTACTGAATTCAACCATTTGGTCCGATCTTCAGCAAACCCAAAGGCACATACTGCTGTTGCAGGCTGCAGAAATAGCAGCTCTCTAATATATATATCTTAACAGGCAGGCTTTTTTTGTGATAAAGTGAAAAATGTATGCAATATATAGTTGCACCCATTTAATCCTCACCTCAAACTTCTGCCGGAGCTCTGCATTTCCATCTTCATCAGCATCTGGAATTGGAACATTGTAATATTCACCTTCTTCTTGATTCAGTAGCTTGTACCTGTGGAACATTTGAGGGAAAAAGAAAAAAAGATTTTATGGTTTTATTCCTGTTAGATTTAAAATCTGATTTAGTTGCTTGTGTGTATTTTGTATCAATGTCACAGGTATCTAAAGAACTACTTTCAAAGATCTAAAGCAAACTGAGACACAAAATATATTTAACCTAGAATTAGGTCTTTTTTAAACCCAAACTACCTGCCTAGGCAGTTTAATGGGCAAGGAAATTCTTCCTACCCATCCTGTGATACTATGGGAGGCATCAAAGCTGAAGAACCTTTGTCTCCTGTGCTTCTATAGCCCATTTATCTTTGAAGAAATGTGCTTTTTGAGAAGATGTGATGAGCTCAACCCCTAGTATGGTAGGTAATCTGATGGCATTTTATAAACCCAGTTCCCATGTACTTTGAATTTGCAGAGCTATATATAACATGATACACTTAGTAATGAATATATCATATTTGAGATAAAAATAAAATTCATATCACAAGACTATGTACAGAGAATTGAGTTTGCAGCCGCTCCTGGCTCCAGCAGAATTTTGATGAACACTACAAAAGTATTGCTTTTATTATCCTCCTTTGTTATATATAGCCAGTTTCCTAGGTTTAGTTGCATTTTCAGCGAATTTATAGGCTGAGATACAGTGAAAAGCTCCAAAAAAGGTAGATTATACTGAAGAACAATACTGGTTTTTAACTTCTTGTGACATATTCTCTCCTCTCTTTTCAGAAACTCTTACCATCCACTGGCTGGCATTTTCATAAGCTCTGACACCCCAAATGAAAGAGATCCCATGAAATCATTTCTGGTCGTTCGATCCCAGTCCCAGACCTCTACGGATAACCGTCGATCTTTGTCTGTGGGTTTTAATTTACTAAAAAGGAGAGAAATAGAGGAGTTTTGAATGAAATTAATGATTTGATACATAGAAAGATACTACATTAAAAGGCATTGAACTTACAATGTGAATGCCTCATTCCAGTCTGGGTTCAGAGTAGAACGGATGGTTTTTGTTTTCTGTTTACTTTCATTCTTCGGATCTGGGATGAGCTTCAGTTTAACATATGGATCTGAAAGTCCATTTGGATCCATGGGAATTAGGTTTTTTGCTTCTCGCACTGTCAATATAAAACACAGCTAGTTTGTATGGGATTACAAAGCACCATTAAGAAAGCAGCAACGTGTCAAAACAGCGTTGTTGAAACGTGTTGAAAAGATCGGATGTGAAACCTGCTTGTCAGACTTGGCATGGAAGAAACTACTTGTTGAAAAGTAAAGTTGCACTCTGAGATATTTGTAAGAACAGTAGACAGAAATGACAGGAGAGGAGAGCAATTCAGAAATGACATGCAGAACTTCCAGGCGGCTCTTTTCCTGCAATGGAATGATTAAATGTCCAAATCCATCACCATACATTTCTAAGTGGGTAGCAACTCTTTATGCTTTTATTTCCTTATCACTTTTAGGTTATACAAGTACACGACTATCGGTCAAATACTATAGGGGCAAGAGCCAGATCGCACCAGATTTCATAAGATAGGTCATTTGATACAATCCCTTATTGGAAGGTATCCGACACGAAACTTCCCTCGGATTCATGGTTCATTAGTTGTCAGATGGAACTGCTGTAAGCATTATGTCATGTCAGCAACCAAAGTAAAAGTGCAGAGAAGACAAGATTAACTAAAGCTTCACAAAAACGTTAATGCAGCTTCTATTTTTACAATGTCAAAAGAAGGCATGAAGTGAGTTAATGTATCTCACGTTGCTACTGATTCCCAAAGAGAGAGGGATAAGGATAGTCAGCAATCTGCGTGGGCAGGGGGGTGGCACAGCCCACTGTGGAACAAGGCAGGCAGGCAACGGGGGGTTATAGAGGCATTTGTCTAGGACTCAGCGGCTTTCGGTGTGGCTGGAGTTGCTGCAGCAGTTGTGGGGTTCGTTAAGCAGCTCAGAAGTTACTGCATAGGAGTGGAGTATCTCAATGGATGAAGAAAGATTCCCTCTTGTAGAGGAGCAGCATAACACTCATGTAACATTTATATGACGTGTAAGGTTTTATTCTGTTGTAACAACATTCACCCATCAGCTCCTGCTGAGCCTCAGCAAAAGTGGTGAATCTCCCTCATTCTGTGAGACCCTGTTGTGCTGGGATGAACTGCAGCGATCCAGTTGGAGGAGAATTCAGAAGTTATGAGCTCGTAACTGGGCATGTCAAAACCTACTGGGAACAGTAATCCTCTGGGCTTGTTTTGGACAGAAAACAGCTTTCCTTGAGGAATTCTTTTATAAGATTCATAGTTTAAGATTAGAATTGTTCCTGGAAGGAATATCTCAAGAAGCCTTGAGGGTGACATGGTTCCTAGGGTATGAAGGAAGGCCAACATTTAAGAGTGACTCACTAGATAGATTATCCTGGATTGACAGTGCCCTCAGCTACTGCTTTCACAGTGTCAGCATCAGAAGGGATTTTAAAATTTATCTACCTAAGTGAAGAAATCTGAAAGGAAATTTAGGAAAGATCAACCCTTAAGTCACTTAATATTTCTTGATGGAAAACATTTCCTACAAAAATTTGAACTTCAGTGTCACTTAAGAACTCAAATCAGAGCCAATGCAAGAAAACAAAACCAAAAAAAGTGTTGTCAAGAACTTCAGTAACAGTCACTGTTTGCTCAAGGCACTCTCCTCACTTTCCCCCAGATTTAAATGACGTTCTCGTCTTGCAAACAAAAATTACAGACCTTCACAGCATTTCAACCTGTTATGTCCCAGCATCGAGGTTGAACGGCACCTCGGCCACATGGATATTTTATAAAGTGTTCTTTACCCTCATTTATAGAGTAAGAAAGGGACAGTTTTCAGGCATTTCAGTCAAATGACTTGCAAAGCAGACGAAGTACATCTTTTCAAAATGTCCTTTGTTTTTCCTTTAGAAATAAAGGCAGGGCTGTGGTGGACTGACAACTGTGAGCTACTGCTTCCAGAAGACAGAAAGAGATGGACAACGAATGGAAAGCACACGGCAGACATTACTGTGTTTTACTGAAGGCCAGTGAAATGAAAGACTGTGGTGTTGACAACATCCCCATTATAACACAGAACTGAAGGTGATTCACAGAATCACACAGCAGGCTCTGACACACCTCCTATAGACCAGGTTGATATAGCTCTAGGCTGACATCTACACAACAGAGAGAGTGGTTTGGTGCTCTTGATGATTGTATTCTTCCAAATGACATATGTGCTAAGTAGAGCTTTAGTGCAAAGCTACTACTTTACCCACCCTGTCATTCAATTCAAGCTATAGAGGGAAAATTCTTGAGGCAAAAAACCCCTGACACTGCCACAGAAAACACAGGATTTCAAACAGTTTGACCTGGTCTATTTATTTATTGAGAGAGTATTAGGTGTGGTAGAACAAATTGGAAATAGGACATATAACCGGTAGCTTATATCCAAAATATCTTAGAATGAACATTCTAAGTACAAGATTGCAAGCTACTTATTTGGAACGCACTAACTTATTTGTCAAGATAATTCTTATGCAGAACAGATACCCTGATGTAAATTTGTTATTGAAATTAGATCATGTCTGGAAAGGAATCTCATTAACTTGAACCAGCAGTTGATAGTGATTAAGTTTTTTTTCTTAAATTTGTGGTTTTAAAATGAAAGGCAGAAAATGCTTATGGGCTAAAGTTTTGAAGTAAAATGTAATTCTATTCACTAACTATATTACTCTAATAATTCCACAAAAAAACCCCCAAACCAGAACAAACCAAAACAATCCAACCCTGTGTTGTAAAAGAGCAGAAGAGAAAGAAGCCTCTTTCTTGCAGAACATTTCATCTGTAGTTTTCCACGATCCCTGTATAAGGCTGACAGGGCTCTGCAACTGAGGAAGTGACAACCTTCAGTACAGAGAAATTGTCTCCACTCCCATTTACTCTGAATTTGTCCTTTGAGAGTCTCCACACACAAGGGTCAGCTGGAAAATAATTTCTGTTTTCAACCCATGGAAAAAAAAAAAAAACTACTCAGAATTTAGCACACTGAAAGTGGCTTTCAAATACTTCTGAGGAATAACATCAAGATCAAAATTAAATAACTTAATCAGTTAAATATTTACAATCCCAAAGGGAGTAAGAACCATAAAGGGAGTTAAAGTTGACGTGACAGCCATCAATGCAAATTGCTCCCTCTCTCATCCTATATTTCATTTTATTTTGTTATGGAGTTGTTTTTTTTTTTTGTCTTCTTGTGCATGCTGCTTGTGGATGCACTGCCAGATTTGGCACAGAAACTATTACTTCAAAATCCACTTTCTGATTTTCATTTCTGTATTGTAGTTTGGCGTGAGGAGCAGAGTTCTCTATGTTCTACAACTTCCCAGAAATATAGACTAGGAATTTCTTCACTAAAATTCTTTTAATAAAATTGCTTAATTTTAACATGGCTTCTTCAGGCTGATCCTTTTTGCTTAAATTTTACCTGGAGATGCTCAGTGTGAAACCAAGCAGAATTTTGAGAAATTGGCTGGGTGGATGCAGAGCCATGCTCCAAGGCTCTGCTACTGAGAGCTCCCCGGAGAAAGCCATCACTGATTAGCCTTGATACATGCTGCTGAGCCTAGAAAACAACACTGACAGCAGGACTCGGCAGCATGTGTTAGATGACTACTTTCTTTTGCAGCAAACACAGAAAAAAGCCCTTTAAATACAAGGGAAATACAAGCTCCAAGACAAAGTGGGAAGGAAAGAGCTAGGGGACACTAGATACAGGCTGCCAAAGAAGTCACTACTTCACTCCTTATTTTAAGATATCTGGACCATTTGTATTTTTCTCTGCATAATTTGTACCCTTAGACATCTTTTCTCAATGGACTTAGCACTTCTTTGCTGAGAAAACAGCATGATGATATTTGTGCTAAATAGTGCTTATAAAGAATTAGCATCTAAGAGGTCCACCTCTTCAAGGGCACCCTATTTTTAACAGAATAGGTCAGGTTTCTATAAGAGGACTGACAAGTAGAAGAGATTTCCCCTCCCCACCAAAGGCACTGTATCTCTTGTGTGTCATCAAACCAGAAAAAAGTTAAATGAAAAATAAGTCCAAGAAAATAATTCAACTTACTGTGGCTGAATTCTACTATGGCTCTAATGATAGCAAGCAATCTCCTATTACTTTATAATTGTTAGTTAACTGAACTCAACACTGTGATAGAGATGGTACTGTAATGTCTAGATGGCTGAAGGGAGATGAAGCTCAGCAGCACTTGGTGTGTAACTTAGCCAGAAACTTAAAATGCTGCTTGCCAGTCTTCTGTTGTAACTATTAAGCATGATAATGACCACTGTACTGAGCACAGTAGCTGGTACCAGTTAAATTTCCTCATTTTTTGTCTAGATTAGACACTTACTGGGGAGTAGGAAAGCACACAGATGAAAAGATAGCGGAGAGAAGCATATACTGATGTTTCTAACAAATCCAACCTTGCTCAGGTTTTCCTTCTTAAAAACAGAAAGTGGTCAACTTGCCATAGGGGGGTTGAAAAAAAGTGCCATTTCCCACCTCATTGTTCGTGAATAAAAGATCATAAATGTTTATACAGCAGAAAATGTAGAGTATTTGATGGCTGTGCCATCATATTTGATGGCTGTTCTATGATTATTATAATCCATCAGCATCCACCCAGAAGCCATGCTTAAAACTGGGACGCCCACTTTTCCAGGAATAGTGTAAAGACATAAGCAATACAGAGCTGGTTCTTAGGTACTCGTACTTTAAATAAATATCTAAATAAGACAGAGTGGGTTGGCAAAGAACAACTGACATTTTATGTAAAGAGAAGAAATTCAGGCAGAATTCTGAGGAATTTAGAAAGCAAATGACCAAACAGGAACTTTCCCCATGAGATCATGTAGGTCAGAAGTTTTAAGTCATATCCAGTTATAGGTTTCTAAGTTCTTGTGATACCAGTGAATAAATTTAGTCATGGGAATGAGTAAAAAAATGTTTCTGTCCCTGTAACAAAACTGAATTATTAGCAGCATACGTTTACTCCGTTCCTTTTCAAGTGAGTCACAGCTACCTTTTGCCTGAATTCCCAAATGTTGATAATAAAACAGTTTGCTAATCACAGCAACCATTTCTTGCCAATCTTTTATTTCCTACAGGCAACTTAGATGAGCAGAAATATCTCAACTGCAGGCAAATAGCTGCTTTCAGAAGATGCTTCAAGTGTTAGATGGTCTCTCCCGGCAAGGCAGCTAGCACACTGGAAGGGAAGGGAGACTGATGCTAGATCCAGTACATCATAAAGTTTCTGAATTCTTACAGTAAAGCATTAGTATGTTATTCCATAATTCTCATTACTTCCTGAAGAAGATTCTGGTAGAGATTCCAGTGATCTGCCCAGTTTACAGATGACTGAGGTGAGTAACAGAGGATCTTGTCTTCCCAGGACCGTACTGCACTCCCCTTAATCCCAGTTTAAAAGATTTACCTATCACTGAAAATAGTCTTTCTTGCAATTTGTGTATTTGTACTCTCTGTATGCAAAACCCAAAGATGCTGAGCTTTCATTAAAGATTTATTATAAGATTTTATTAAAACTATCACTAAATGCTTGCTTTCTGGAGCTGCTTGTGGCTCACATGTGCAACTAGATCTCACCAAATCCTGCTCTTCAGACAGTTTCCAAATTCTACACAGTTTTCAGCCACTTAAAAGGGCTTTTCTGATATGAAACTTTATTCTGTAACTACTATCCTGCCCAACTAAAATGTCTCTTAATATCCCTCTTGATGCCAGTCCTTGCTCATCCTGAATCTGGAAAGATGGCAACATAACGAATGTAGACTCTTGGGACGTCTGCACTTCAGGGGTGATTTACATGCAAGAAATGGAGGATTAATTTCCTTCATAGAACAAGAAGAGAAATGAACCAATGTTGCATGATACTCTGTATTTATTAAGGTATTATCTCCTGCTAACATTAAGTAGCATTAAGGATGATGGTGTATTTTTACACTTGTGCCTGCAATAGGTTCTCTGGTTTCAATTTCAACTGGAAATCTTCTAGGAGCAACTGTATTTTACTTGTAAAATAAAATTGCCTTTAATAACATTATTATCATCCAAAAAAATATGCACTACTGCGTAGGACAGCTACTTAATAAAACATAAGTCTTCACACAAGATGTATCAAATCATCTGAAAAGGGATTTGGACTACTACATTTGTAATTCTTATCTGTTTATATTCTTCCATAAATATATAGCATTTTAGTTGATTGTTTTTATATGCATGCAGGTGGCCATTTATGAAAAACTAATGTTTCTTTTAAATGCTATTTCTTCATGGTAAAGTTAATTTAGTGACTGAAGTGGGGAGGGTTCAGATGGCATTTGTTAAAGGTTCAGCTCTTTCTGTAAAAAACACAGCAACCCCGCAGACTGCAGGAATGCTAGAAAAGAGAGAAGATATGAGTGAGGTAGAACAACAGATATGTATTTTTTGAGATGTTAAAAATGTCTTCCACATGCTATTTGGCATCACTTTATAGGCGTTTGGTACTAAAAGCTGGTCAAATAACCAGAATGTTTGTATAAGTTCCCTTCTAAAATCAGTTGCAGATATTATGAAATTAATGCTAACAAAGACAGACGCTAATACTGACCAAGAGAATCATAAATAAGAAATAACAGAGAATGTGTGTGTGAGCAGCAGGGTCTTATAAGGAAATTATTTTTATGGGAACCCAGAAATGTGCCAAAATTCTCTGGTTTGTCTCTTGAGCTTGTTTGGTCAGAGGCTCTCAATCCAGCTGTCCACAGCAAGCAGGGTACAGGACATTAATATGCAGTGCCATCGGGTGGTTCAGCATTCATACATTCATAAATAATTTGAAAAATGTACGGTGGGGAGCACAGGACTCCTGGGGAGGTTATTGTTGGAGAGCCTGTTATGTGCTCCCAGCCTCTGCAGAGATTACTGCCAGGTTTCCTCCTCTTTTAAATAATAGAAGCATCACTGAAGAATAAAACCAGACTTTCTGTATTCGTTCAGCTAAGAAAAATACACTTCAAACTCCCTGAAAACTCTGAGCCGTGTGTGTGTGTATGTATATTAATAACATTTATATAACAGTAGGGTGCATTAGCTGACAGCGAGTCACTAACACCCTGCCTCTAAATTGGTGCCTGTGTCAGGAGGGCAGTTCCTTATTGCCAGCTGCTGTCAAATCCAACTCCCAGCAACTAAGAGGTCACAGTTTAGGATCCCAATAATGTGGCAGCTTTTTATGTGTCGGTGCACCAGATGGGGATATTTTCTCACAAAGGTTATTGTTTACTCACTATAAAAATAATTCAAAAAATGAAATTAAAAATAAATAAAATATCAAAACTGTGATTCAACCACCTACAAACTCACTCAGAAGAGCCCCAGAGTGTAAGATGGGTCAACAAGTAAACGTAAGAGTGACAAAACCTTTAATGTGCATCAGGAGGAAGAAAATTCAGCTCAAAAAGGCATAGATTAAGAACAGAAACAACTGCTTTACTAAAGCAAAATCCCTAAGCCAGTCTGACCTATGAAATTCAGTGATTTCAGAAGAAAACCAAAACAATTCCCGACAGTACCTATAAAGAGCAACCTACCACGTGGATTTACTGCAAGTGCAATAAATTATTAATATACTCTACAACTCTCAAGCTAGTAGCTATACCATTCATACTTAAGAAGTGTAACACAAATGAGCACTGAATGTGGCGTGTTGTCTGGCACTGGGAAGGTGGCAAGGTTTTGGTGAAGCACACCAATACAAAATCCTTTCTTATTTGTGAAAAAGTGTGGCAGAATCTCCAGCATTCACACAGAAAAGACTGTCTGCCTACCTTTAAGCACCCAGATTGAAGATCTGACCTAGTAAACTGGAATTATGTTCACATATAGGACTGACTCATTCCCACCATTAGTTCAATTCAAAACCTGCCAAAGTACTTAGAGATTTTAGATAATCTGACTGAACCACTGGCCAGCTCCATCTGGCAGTACTCAGGGCAGTACTGGCCCTGCCTCTTTCCTAGTATTCACTGGGAAAAAACAACCCAGTACTATTTACAATATTTTATCGGGAAAACACTTAGTAAGCAAGTGCATACTGTGGCCTTTTTAGGAAACAAAAGCCACCACAAAACCCTCAAAGCAATTACACAGAAGACAAATTGCAAGGTATAAGCAGCATCCCCCACACCACCACGTCCTGCAGCCGTCGGCTCTCCTGCAGCAACCGGGAGGGTTGAGCCGCCCATCGCAGGTATTTGCAAGGTGCCAAGTAGAATGGCATGTCTTCATTTAGCAGCCCAAATATTTTGCGTGCAATCAAGGCTGGCAACGAAAGTATCAGCAGGAACTGATTAACAACCAAAACAGGATGCAGAGCAGAGATATTAAGAAATTCAGCTGAAGGAGTTCAACACCTACAGAGTAATTTTTGAAAAAGACTCAGGCAGAGGTTCAAACCAGACAGGCAACCATTGATATTTTGCCTGCTGTTCCTAAACCTTCTGGACATTTAATTCACCTCCTTTCCCAAAGCTAAAGGCAGTGGTATTGTGCTTGGAAGCTCTGGGAACTGTGTATTCTAACAAAGGCGTTCTCAATAAATATTTTAGAAGCAATGCCGTACTGGGAGAAAAGGAGTTGGAGATTTTTGTGTAGCAGTATGTCCATGAACTAACTCCTAACTGCTAATTTCCTCTTCATTTAAACATGGACAAAAGATACCTGAAACTTCAACTGAGCTGGGCTTAGTCTGTATAGTATTTTCTACTTTAAAAAGCCCCCCCCAAAAAACCAACCCAAAGCTTATTTTCAGGGCGACTGTCATTTCTATTTAAAGAAATTCTCTCAAAGCTTAGAAATGCTGACAAGCCTCAACCAAAACAACTTAATAGCACCAGGACTGTTATATACATAACAAGGTTACAGTAAACAGTTTTCTTGTTGTCCAGAAACTTACTTCATTGTGGGATGGAAATGTTTTATTTATAAACACAGAAGCAACAGCAATTTGCCAAGTGCACTCACACCAAAAAGAGCTTATGAGGAAAACCTACAAAAGATCTGTAACAAGTTTAGCATACTCATATCTCAGAAAATACTTTTTCAAATAAAATTGTGAACGAAAACAATACTTATTTGTATAACTGTTTTGTAGTGCCTCGGCACCACAAAGACTTGTGACAAATGCTTTTGTCCCTAAAAGGATTATAAACCCGATGAGTCATGAGAAGATAAGTACATTATTTGTCAAATTATGGGCATTATGGCAGAAAGTTTAAGCTGTATTTAAAAACCTTGCTGCAAAGCAGCCTAGAATACTGCAAATATTAGGTTTTGTCACAGATGATTTTCAAATTGGTTCTCTCATGGTACAATTACTTTTAGAAGCTGCATCATCATCTCTGAAATGCCTCACTACTGAGTGAAACCACCTCTCTGTTAATGACAGTACCTTGGACAAATTTACCCCTCCTACGTTGGCAGGAAGCTATTTGAAAAGTTAAGCTACAATTAAGTATCACTTGGGATCTGGTTTGATCCTTTCTAACTAAATTTTATCGTATTTCTCCTTTTCAATGCATTTTACAAGGTTTGACAGGAGAATGTGGAGATATTTGGATTCAGAGAGAACAAAGCCATGAATGAATGCAGTGCCAAGAGGGAAGTTTGTTCTAGAAGCTGTGAAAATTCAGCGTAATGGTTCGATTTCCTTTATGTTGACTACAGGGGGCATGGTCTCTATTGAGACTCATTCCCTGCAGAAGTGCAGAGATAGAAGGAGCATCCTTTTGGCATATAATAGGCTCTAGACTTTCAACTGAGCAACACTGAAGCAATACTCAACACCCACAGTTTGCCAACAACTACATCAAGAACCAAAGGCAGAAGAAGTTGAGATGGTCTAAGAAACCTCCTACTTTGTCCCACTGTAATTCTACCCTTGAATTTTAATTCCATTTTGCAACACCAAACAGGCAACAACAAAAGCACTGTACCCTCTTCTTGTTTGATTGCGTGGGCATTGAATTCAGCTTTTGGCAGTACCAACTTTAAAGATGTATCAGTGAACATCTAGACTGATGGATTAACAATAGTGGCCTTTAAGCTTTCTTCACTGAAGAAGCTGTGCTGGTTAACCTGTGTTGATACACTAAGCAATCCAGTCTCCTGAGGTAAAAGCATTACAGAATTTGTCTTTTATGAGTGTCTTCTACTCCATCTCCTGTTATATCACACTTATTTTGGTTCTAGTTACTGCTAGAACTACTACATATTTGGAATTCCCTTAAAGTTTTGAGCCATAAAAACCTGAGAGTTTCTTTTGGAACTTAATTTGCTTTACAGACTTGCTTCCATTAAAAAAAAAAAAAAAAAAAAGAGCAAAATTTTTTGTTATTCCTTCCCTTATTTCACTTTTGTCTATCCTAATTCCTACCTTGTGCTTTCCATTTTCTTGAATACACTTCAGTCTGAGGAGCAAAGAACAATTTTTTGCAGATTTGTGATCAACAAACAAAAAAATACTAAAAAGGTTAACTACCAACTTTACACTTCAGATATTGGGCACTCTAATTGTTAGTTGACCCCAGCTAAAATTGACAGACAAACATGACATGTTGTAAATACAAATTCTTATGCAGATGCTGAGTGATAAACTCCACTGTGACACAGCACAAGAAAGTTCTGTTGGAGTTAAAGAACCTATTACATGTCTGTTTAGGGGGACAAAACAGCACTTAAACTTGCAAATTACATTTTCCAGAATTTTTTCTGCAATTCAGACTTGGAATGGGTTGGTAGGGGTGTGGGGGTGTGTGAGCATGTTTGTATAACCAAAGCTTGCTCATAAATCCTGGGAGAAACACTTCCATGGAAATGAACTGCCACCCTCTCTTTCCTTCCTCTCTCTCCCTCCTCTCCATCTTGGTAACCTTAACCTTACAGAACGGGGTAATTTATCTTCTTATTTTATAACTCACTGGGAGTAATATTTGGGATGGAATCCAAGTTGCCTTTGTTTATTAAATATGCTGAAATGCAGGAAACAACTCCTCAGCTGATGAAAGTTTAGAGGATTTCTTGTGTTCTGAAGATGATGAGTAACTTCCTGAACAGCTAGCTATCCTACTGAGCTGCTTCTACACAAAAAAAAATCACTTTGCAATGATTTTCTAATTAATATTCCTGGTTTATTTAAGCTATTGCAGCAGCTTTCATTTTGCTATTTATACTTAAGAACACCAGTTCATAAGAGTTTCTCGATTCAAGATGTTGAACGAAATCCTCACACTTCTGAAGGGAAACGCTCCATCACTGGCTTTAGTACACAAAGATTTGACACCAAGATATGTAAACCCACAGTGTATATTCTGCATTTATAAAACCTGCAAATTTCCAAAATGAGTTGTTTACCTGTTACTTCCAGTTTGTCACCGGTGACTTCAGCTTTCAGATAAATCCTTCCTCTTTTCTCTGTGTGATCCATGCCACAGAGGCTTGGGACGTTTATTACGCATTGCTTGTGAACATTCATATCACAGGCTGTGGGTATAAGAAGAGTTCAGCCAACCATGAGGAGCTAATAACATGATTATGCTGCAAACACCGAGCAAAGTGAAAGTTCAGATTACAATGCTTAACTTTTGGCAAGACTTTCAGATCAGAACAGTGTGTTTTTCACCTGAATGACGTGGCTAGTTTCCATCTCTCAACAGGTTTCATAGGCAGTGAATGAAACAGAGAATAAAATAATCTACTTACTGAAACCTAAAGATATCATTAGTGAAGTGAGAGGAGAAAAAAAAGTGAAAATGGAATGAAGACTTGCTGGGAACATGACTAAGAAAACAGATCATTGTATCAGAATCATCAATGAAGGGAGTTAAGTTGATTATTAGATTTTTTTCTAGCGGGAGACTTCCCAGATAAATTGAACACATGGGAAACACTGGACCTTGGCTACCAACTGAACTGAAATTTCAGTTTTCAACAGTGTGCTCACCTGGCCAATCCAGAAAGTGGCTTTCTGAGAACTGCCATGGCAGGTTCAGCCACATCAAACTGAATACACCATGTTCTAAGCAACAGAGGTGATTTTCATCAGTATATTAGTGCAGTACTGAAATATCCACTTGAAATATAACAGTACTATAAATAGCTGACATTTGAAGTGGTATTTTCCACAGAAAAGAAATAAGAAGCTGTTACTCAGTTTCAACTTACTTTCTAAAATACCTTTTTGGTAACATAGAAAAACTTCACTTACTGTCACATTTCATCCCTTGATGCAGAAGCCCATAAAGCAGAGACCCACAATGGTCACAAAAAGTTGGGCTCCCATATGTGTGGATCTTAAATTTGTGCTTGCTTCTGGGGTCCTGAAGGAAAAAAACAGAGAGATTCTCAAGTCATTAAAAAAAAAAAAATCACATACCTTTAAAATATTACTTGAAATACCCCAAACTTTCCAGCTCTGCAATTTATGCTACAGAAGAATATATTCCAGCATGTAGCTTATTCATAACCCTTATATGGGGTTGGCACAGGTACATTGGCCTCCGTTCCCAATTTATTAAGGATATAGCCAGTGGGTCTTGTGGTGCAAGGTCATGGGAATATTGCTTTATGGAAGGGTTATCTGATGGAGCCACTCTGATTACAAGCCTTCCAAAGAGCTTAAAACATTTTTTCAAAGCTAATTCTTCCTTAAATTGTTTTGTTCAGAAGACATAAGGGGACATAATGCCTTATAAATATATACACTTAAACATTACTTTGGTAAGCACATCTGTTGCTGAGAAGGACAAACCCCACAGCTTGTAAGAAAGACATTGAATAAACAAATTTATAAAGTTGTGTTTAACATCTGACACAAGCGGTATTTATGAGTATAAATAATGATATAGAGGGGAAAGAATCAAGGGAAATTATTATAGTGAATGTCTACTAAATACATTGAACCTGTCTATTATTCTGAAATTATATAATAAACACTACCTAACAATTCCTTTCCAATCAATGGATTATACGTGGTAATTAAGTTAAGCAGGGCTGTGTGTGTGGCTTAGAAGTGTTGTGACATGTAAGGGCAACTCTGCTGCACTTGCCACAGAGCATCACTACATGAGCAAAGGCTCCTGTACTCCTGGCCCCCAACTGTATCTAACTACAAAATACCAGCAAAAACATTCTTGTAAAACAATGAAATAAAAGCAATCATATGAATAAATAAATCAAGTTGGATCAAACTGAAATTAGCCCTGCATGACTCAATGTATAGAATTTGAATCATCGTTTGCTTTCTGTAACAAATGTTAGTTTTCTATCATTGAGTGAAAATGCCAAGTTGCTATGAATTATTTTTTTTTAAAAGAGCAGCTTGGATGTTCTTACTATTATTAGTTATTATTCTATAAACACACACGAAGCAACTTATTCTAGGCAGAGCATAAAGAAAGAGGACAAAGGAGAAAAATACCAAAGCTACTCCTGAACTGGAAACTTTGCATGTAGTAAATCTTTTAAAATCCTTTTAACAGACCTAAATAGAAGGACCTAAACAAAATGTTTACTAGCTGACAAATAAGTGAGTGCACTCCTCATCAGTATTTAATCCCATTTGCTGTTTCAATTCTATACAGTTTTTAATTTTTGGTAACTTGAATGACACAAAACATTATTGTTTCACAAACAAGCCTGAGAACATACAGAGGAAGCCAAGAGAGCTCTATAGACCCATCGTAGCTGATAAAACCTTTTTATTTTACTCCCTGTATTAACATGAGCTTTTCATGCACTTAGAACCACCCTTAGGTCTATAGTTTACATGTTAATTATGAGTACCTATATTAGTAACAATTTTAACAAGTACTAATTACTGATATTATTAATAGCCATTAATAGCTGTTAATACAGTTTAATACTTCCCAATATTAAATAAGCATTAAGTGACTTATGTGCGTTACGGAGGAAATAGCATCATCGTTAGTGTTTTTCAGCTAGAGGTAAACTACTGAGTTAGAGGTAAACTCCTATAAATTTTCTTCAAATATCTCCTTTTAATCAATGTAAACTTTCAATAATTCCCAAAGCATAGCTGGCAGTCATATTGCATAGTAAACACAGGGAGCCCAGCCAGGATATGACAGATGAACTGCCAAAGAATAGCTGCTATTTGCAAGAGAATTGAACTTTGCACTAAACTTGGCATAGATTAATCGTGAAACTCTAAAGGGAAAACCCACTTCTGTTTCCAAAATCCATCAAAATTATGAAGGGGGAAAGAGGCAATGAGAAAGCAACGGGAAAGCACTTGCTAAGGCGTGATGAATGATACGCTCTATTAAAATTCATGTTATTTTCATGCTAAAAAGTGAATTATCTGCGATTATTAAGACAATCCTCCATTTTTATAAGTACAACTGCATGCAATATAGTATAATTCAATGGGAAAGGAAACTCAGGGCAATCGATATCACAGACATTTAAATACTTTTCTTTGAAAAACCTTTAAACTGGCAGAGACCTAGCCAGTGCTCTGCAATTCGACTGCAGTACAATGGACTGGAGCTTCTGAGCCTGTAGTGACATATATGGGTGCAGCATCCCTATAAAGATGAACAGCAACTGGGCATCTACACCCCGTACAGCTCAATAAGAAATCACAATATTACTCATTAGTCTCAAAGCTGAGACGTGCTTATACAGAGACCAGGAGCTATAGAATCACACAGCCCAGGAGATCTGTGCTGTGTGCCGGCTAGCTCTATGTGGACCTATTGAAAGAAAACTGAAAATAGCAGAAACCATTAAAAAAATAAATAAATGAGTTTGCAGAAGGGACTTGCCCAGCCAGCCAGCTCTGGTTCTGCTAGAAGGGGTTCAGATTTGCTCCGAAGCCTGCCTGGGAGGCGGGCAGGGAGCCGGTTGCACTCCAGCAGAGGGAAGCAGAAGAACACGGAGGCATCTCACTAAAAAACCCCACATTTTTCAATCTATGCACTGCCACTGAACTACATTTTGCCCCCCTGCAGCAGTATTGCCACCATCCCTGCCTTTTTTTCTTTGTTTAGCACAAATGAATCCATTTCCTTTCTTGAACGGCAATGGAAAGCACCCCCTGAGAGAAATCATTCCATAATTTTTCTGGATCAAAGACGGGGGTGTGCAATAATTGAAAGCACATGGTTAACCAGTGGCACATGTCAAACTGTGCTTTAACACGTTACAAAACAGCTTATGAGCATTATATTTCTGAATTCTTTCTAAAAACTCCCTTTTGATCAGAATTTGATTCCCCTTGATAGCAACACGGAACCACCTATAATTTTACAGGCATTAAATCAACGCATTGCTTTTAAGTAAAAAAAATATACAACCCCCCCTGAGGTTGCCTCAGTGGAGATTTTATATACAAAGCAGGATCATATTATCACTTGTTAAAGTCCTTTCACGGTATCAGACTTCATAGTATCAATAACTTATCACCAGAACTGGACCAAGCCCTCTGAAACTACAGCCATATTGTCTCTAATTTGGCACCTTCTGGGTGGCACAGCTCAAACTGATGAGATTTTTGGAAGGAATTTAAATAAATATCACGAGCAGATCTGTCAGTGCCAGAGCCTGTGACAGTGATCAACGTTGGGGGGTGGGGGGAAGGACTGTTTTCAGTCATTAATACCAACATACATACATTAACCAGGTGTTAGGCAGGATATAATATTAATTAGGGGGGTTTTAACTGCCTATGTTTGGTGAAAGGGTTTTTTCCCTGCTATTTTTGTGACCATTAAGAAGCAGAAAATGCAAAACCGCGAGTGTAAAAATATTTGGGGAGAAATGGAAAATTGTATTTTCCATTACAAAAAATAAAGTGAGTTCTGCAGCAGATGACCCCCAAGATCCAAAGGTTATATCAGGGCCTACAGCAAGGACCAATTTTGTGTAAAGACATGTAAATGTATCCAGCTTTCCATTTCCTACCTCCATCACAGAACCATAAGACTGTTCTTCATTCATAACTAAAGGCTTACAAACATATTTATTTTCCTTTATACCTTTTAAAGTAGTAAAGCAAGCTTAAAACATCCCAAATTATGTAGACAAAATAAATAAAAAACCCCAAAACTATTTCCTAAACCTCATTGGCACAAATTGTGGTACTGTTTGAATTTCTATTGAGAACAAAAGAGGAGACAATACATTAAATAGATGCAAACCATAAACTAATCATTACAAGAGATATCACTGTTCCTCTTTACCCATAGAAAAGCCTGAGGATACTGGCAGGTCTGTTTTCCTCACATTAATACACAACCTTTAAACATTTCCTACTGCAATAGAAACACTGCATCCTACATCTTCCTTTGTCCCCCTCCAAATGTCTTTAAATTATGGATCGTGAGGAACACTGCTCTATCAAATCAATGAAACCACTGCAATTTGTACCACATATATTTTACTTAAGGCAGCTTTAACTTCCCCAAGTGAATACCAAGTTAATAAAACATATTTAAGAATAATTTAAGAATGTTTTTCTCTGTATGGAGCCAAATCCCACATTCATCCCACGCTGTCCTCGGGCAAACTTCCGATTAATTTCTGAAAGTAATTTCTGGAAGTCTTCAGAGTGCAGCTTTTCTAAATACCTTCCAAACACAACTACAGTGTCTCAGAACCCATTCAAAGACCATGTCTGTATGAGTGACTTCCTTCTGTTTGCTATTTATTTCCTACTGAGATAATAAAAATATCGTTTGGTGATTTGCACAGTGTCTTAGTTTGAGAAAGCAGCTTCAACCTCAAGGAGCTGTCAGAGCCAAGGAGCCAGATGCTTCTACTGGAAATAACTTCCAGGGCTTAAAACATGGCTTCTATGATCAGAGTCCAGAAGCAAGAAACAGCAAAAATTCCTTGTTTGACTGGTAATCAGCTTTGTTCTTCCCTGATCGAACGAGGCTGTGTACGTGGGAGAGGGAAAGCAAAAAGAATCTGAGACTCTTGGGAATGATTAAGGTCATATCACTTTTTATTACAAAATGTACAAACACTCTTTTTTTTTCTTTTTTTTTTCTTTATATTTCTCCTCTGCAGAGTAGAAAAGTTTTGTTGCTTTCAGTAAAGTACAAGACAAGATAAAACTTCTACTGCCTGAAGAATCAAAAATATCCCAGGGGAGCTGAGGCTGGCAGGGACCTCTGGAGCCCACTGAGCACAGTCCCTGGCTCAAAGCAGAGCCAGCTACAGAGCTGGGTTTTGCACTGGTTCATGGGGTTACTCCTCCCCAGCTGCAAGACTCCAGAATGCTCCAAATGTACCGACAAGCACCCATAAAATAATCTTCCACAGGTTGATGTATAGGTACCAAGAGTGTCCTCCTGCAATGGAGAAGGAGAGGAACAACATGGTCACGCTTTCTCACTTGCCAAGAAATTACATACTGCCTCTTTCCAGGAATTCTACTTTCAGGCAGGATTTGGAGCTTCACTGTTTGGAGCCACTCAAAGGAATAACTCAGAGAAATCATTCATTCCCCTGACATTTGCAGGATGGGAAACCAGGCAGACACTTTCACATGCTGGTAGGTGTTAAGAGCACAGAGAGAGCTGCATTCAGCTCTACAATAATAAAGCCAGCAGTGGGGTAAGAAAACAAAGACTAACTAAAAATACAGGTAGGAAAACCTATGTGAATTCATCTTTCAGACCGTACAACAGGGAGGCAACGCAGGAGAAGAGAAGCAGGCTCTTTTCATGAAGGATTTCAGCGATAACAGAGGTAGGAGAGCCCTGAGCTTACGTAGACAGGGTGCAGAGTGCTGCGCAAACATCACATTTGAAAGCTATAAGGCAAATCCAAAATGCAACCAATTCATCCGTGGGTTCAAGAGCTGGGTTTACATTCAGAAATGAGGACTGATTATCAAATTGGATATTGCACAGAAATTAGTTCATGGTAATAAATCACACCCCAGCCAAAAGTAACAACAAATATCTGTTTTTCCATCACTGCTACCAAGACCACATCTATTCCTTATTAATCTGAAGAGTTAAAAAGGTACACAAACAGAAAAAAAATCATGTTTAACTCATACTGACTATTATCAAACACTTATTTCCTTGTCTATATTTGTACAGAGAAGGAAATTTTCCTTCCTATACTGGTATAGAGGATGACAACTAGACCATAGTTCAAAAATAATTCATAGGCAGATTTTTCAGCCCTCTCCTGGAATTCACACTAAATTATTATTTTTAATTAAAAGAAACAGGTGGTCATTGAATCAACTGATTTTGATTGCTGCCTTTTGTTCACATTCTGCTTGTATAGAATGATACTGCTTGAGCTGGCAAATGGAGAAAAAGATCTGCATGACTGTACTCACAGGGATTTGTAATTTATTCATTACTATAAAGACAGTTAAATTCAGAAGGGACTTGGTGTCTACCGACTATTTTTTTTTCATTCTTTTTTAATGAAGAAACTGCAGTATAATTACAGAAAGCGCATAAACAAAAGATCCTGTAGGAAACTGATTCATGACTAGGAAGAAACGGAGCCAGATTTTGGTTCAGATACAACTCCACATAATGTTACAGTGTATAAATCATCTCAGTAAAGATGGAATCCAGGGATCTGGATTCCAAAGGAGTACTAGAAAGAGAGACACAGCAGTGTATGCCTTGCTTAAACAACTAATTTTTTGTTTTGTTATTTAGTCAATTTATTGGACCTAACACTTTTCAACACAGAGTATCCTTCACACCTTTGAGTACATTTTATGATGTATAGTTTAACACTGATCAGATGGAAAAAGTACTTTTAAATAAATTCCCACTGTATAAAAAGGTATTGCTACTTCTTCAAAGGTTAAATTTACCTAATTGTTTAATATTACAAATTCCAACATATTTTCTATGCTTTCCAGTGGAGCTGAAATGCAGCTGGGTGCAGTGCATCATTCACCTGATGAAGGACTTAACATCAATAGGTAATGATGTCATTGTCATTGCATTGTGGGACATCAGGTTGCACAATTGACTTCACATTAATATATTTGTGTAAAATAACTTCCCATCAGTTTTTTAAAATGTCATTATTGGCCAAGTTGCTCGTGCTTAGAGATGATAGGACTTCAATTTCTTTTTCCCATTACCCTTAGCTGGAGCTCATACTATCCTTCTTTCTTTCACTTAGAAGATAAAATAAGATAAAGGCTGGATAGTAACCTCACCTGCAGTGCCCTCCTTTCTCTATAAAAGCAGCAACCCTGAGGGCAGAGGTAGCGGGTCAAACAACTTGACATTTGTTGTAGCTTAAATGCTATTCACCCAGAAAATGGTACATGTTTATCCAAGAATCCAGAGGAAAATGGGAATGACTCCAAACATCCTTTCAGAAGCTACCCCAGCCATAAGTCAAGTTCACTGTTAGCATTTCAAGGCTTAAGAAAGCATCCTTGTGACTCCAAACTTCTTGGCCGCTGACAACAGCAAAAATGAAATGAGATCAAGGTCTGCTGTAAAGCCAAACCTGCTCTCGGTTAGTTTTGTCTAATGTGGTTTGAATTGAGGTCTTTAGAGCTATTAAGTGATAGATTTAAGAATGTAAAGATGTGTTGATTTGTCAAAAAATCCGGGAGTGAAGTAGCAGTGGTGCTGTGAACATAGCTAATGATGATGCAGCTTGCTAAGCAACTCTCCTTGCCTCTGAGCTACTTCAGTCTGGGAGGCCCTGGCTAACAACTGGTTTACATTTCCCACTCCTCCTCACAATGCAGAACTCTGTTTTCCCCTCTAAACTGGTGAGTGCTACCGGAAGAACCCACCAATTTATAAAGGCACACTTTACATCTTCTCACTAAACCCTTACCCACTTATTTACATAGCACCTTGTCTCCTTCCCACCTCCCACAGCATCATCTGTACACTTCAGTACCCTTCCAAGGAAAGACATTTCTATGTCTGGCTATATTGCTACCAAACAGGAGGATGTAATATCCATATACATCAACATATGGTTCAAAATTTAACTCCACTAACTTCTGTACAGATTTGTTTGTGGAAACTTGAGTACTGCAGGAGGGTGTTTCCTGAACAGTGAAAATGAAACCCAAAATAAAGGGAAATTTTGTCTGTCCCAGGTTATTACACGCTCCAGAGTTTGGCATCTCTCTTTTACTTCAGATTAAGTATTAGCAAATATATTTTATTATCTTTCTTTTTTAAACTGTACAGTGATCTTCCTAAGGAAAAACAAACAAACAAACAAAAAAATAGAGGGCTCTGTCTTCCTGGAGAAAGGAATCTAAGATGAACGCTTCAGGAAAATCAGACTACCCAGGGAACAATTACAAGCACCTAAGGTTTTTTAGAGATGACAGGCATGTGTCATTTTAAAAGGTTTCTCTTCTAAATACTTTATCCTTCTAATACTAAATAGTTTTACAAGGGCTGTTTTGATCATCAGAGAGAGTGTTCGTACCATTAACTTCAGGCAGCTTTACAGTAAAGAATTCCTCTCTCATGTGCTCCCAGTCATCCTTTGGAAGAGCTTTCGGCATTCTCTACTGAGTTTACAGGGTGTTTAATTTAAATGCTGACTTCTCTGTGTCCCTCTCATCACAGACCCCCAAATCACAAATACCAAAATCCACTTCACACACAAAATACTGCAATCCAGGACTCGACCTATGGAATACCACTCCAGAAAAGATGGCAGGATGAAGTGCTGTGGAAAGGTACATATAGGAGTAAAACTAGAGTTGCAAAGAAGCCTTTCAGCCATGACAAATGCCACAGTGCAAGAACTTCCTATTTGACAGCACCATCCAGTTCCTTATGTCACAGCTCAACAGCTCATTTAAATGTAAGGCCAACATTATACTTTCATTTCTGTAGTTTATAAAGAAAGATTTTATGTTCCTTTTCCTCACATCTACACAAATAAAATAAAATAAATCACATACAAGCTAATTTTTTTTTTTATTATTATTTTTTTTATTTTTAATTTCCTGCCCATTACAAAATTAAGCCTCTGGTTATTTTGGTACAATGGAAAAAGTTTGCTGATCATGCACAAAATCAGAAATGGTGATTTTTGAAAAGCCTGAGAAGTTTCTGCTTCAAAATCAGTCAATTTTATGTCTCAGCAGCTCCCTGATACAGGAGCTTGAGAGGTGTCCTATTACTCCTCATTTGACAAATTTCATTAAGAGACAGACACAGATTTAAAAGCAGCCAAGAAAACTGTCTTCAAGGTTACTCATTTTTGCCTGATGTAGTATACATTGGTTAGCCACAAAAGGAAAAAAAAGGCAGGCAGAAGGGTAAAATATGCACAATTTAAAAGTACCATCTCATTTTTCTTCTTCATCTCAGCTGGCTTTCCAGAAGTTGTACCTATAAACTAGGCAGACATTCCACAACCTGGGTAGAACTTTGTTCTCTGAAGATAAAAACCCCATGGAATGACCGTACATACAAACTCCATTATTGATTGAAGGACTGGATTCAAACATATTTATCTCAAAATCTACACTTCAATGTAAAAAACGCTGCTTTCAAGAGATCATAGCCAGAATCCTATCCTAACACTAAGGCACAGAGTCCTTGAATGGTCTCTCACATTGTGTAACCACCAAAACACTATTTATGCCTTGGACAGATGTTTTTCCATATGTCTAAATAACCTTTTTTCAGAAAAGTAATTCAAGCACATTAAATTTTGCAGACCAAGGAAGAGAGAGACATTAGACTCTGTGGTATTTATAGAGCATTTGGTATTTTTTCTATAGCAAAGTCAGTATCTTTGCTTTTGCAGAAGTCACTAATCCTACTCCTCTGAGTAAAGTAAAAATCCCTATAAATAGGCAGCTAAGAGTGAATGTGCAAGATGCTCTGACAATAGCTTTTGTACTCAAATCCTGACCTTACGATGGGCGAGATCACAGCCAAGCTGTCCGACCCATAACTTTTTTTTTCCATAGCAGTGTAGCAGCTGCTATTTATTAGCTGATTAAAAATTCAGAAAACAATACTGAAACTTGAAGAAGAAATTAATGATGCACAATAAACCCCTGCAAGAACAACAGGCTTTTAGCACAGCCTCTTGATTCTCCACCATTTACCAGTGCTATTTGTGATTTAAACCCAAAACTCGATGCTAACCCCTGGGCAGAAAAGTGCTTCATTGTGACCACAGTTGAGAGTACACTTAGACTGAAAACAAGAACTGACACAAGTATTTTGTCCCGTGGGCAGAATGTGACCCTTTTGAGGATTTCTAATAAAAAATCTCAACAAAATAAGGACGGTTGTAAGCACGGAAGAAGAAGGGCGAGCTGCAGTGCTTGAAGCTCTGAAAGAAGGGTTTCCTCCTGCCTCCCATCTCTACTTTGCTCCTAAGGCTGAATGAGTCTTGACAGCTTTAGAGCATCAGGAAAAGACCTTACAGCATTTAGCAATGAATAATAAAAAAATCCATAAATATTTCATATCTGGCAATTAACTCTGTGCTGCTCAATGGAAAAGAAAATAAAAATAAAAGGAAATACAGAAAGGCTCCACCAAACCATTTAGTAACATTGCAGCATCATCTCCTAACTAGATATTTTGAGTATGCCCAACTTGAGACCATTCCATGGACAAATTTAAGTAATATGCATTTTTCCTTCTTTGTTAATAGAGCATTTTTTTCTCAAGGCTACTGATGGCAAAGGAGCTTCTTCCCACATTATACTGAAGGCTTTTCATTTGGAAGAAAGCCCGCACAGAAGCAGTTTACTGGAAGGGTACTTCCAATGAAGGGAAGATGAGTTTAGTCTTCTCCTTTTTTATTTCTCAGAATCAGTTGTGGATAAGAACATTCCTTAGGGAAGCCTCTGACTATGAAGATTTTGTAGCTGTAGAAAGCACTGCAGTGAATACTTGCACTAGATACTCTGAACCTCTATAAATATTAAGTCCTTGTAATTGGTAACATAAACTAACAAACCAAGGCCAAACTCAAACAAGCCTGGTGTATGACAGATTGTAACAGTTCTTGGATTTACAGGTCTAGTAAAAGTCTTCTGCATGCATTTCTCTTTCCTCTTCCTCCTTGGCACCAACGCTCCCAGCCAGTGAAAATTAATGGTGTCCAAAATGTTGCTGTGCTTGCCACCCATTAATGTTAAAGTTGATCCTCTTGAGTACTACTAGGTCCATTTTATAGAGAAAATGTATATCTAAGAACAACAGCCAAAAAAGTGAAGAGTGAAAAATAACTAAATGGCTTTTTTTTTTTCATTCTCTTAACAAAGGAGGAAAAAGTTGAGTCATTTTAGCTTCATCCTGGTTTTACAAATTCAGTCAAAACTCACGTACTGGGACTCTCTGCCATGATTACAACTGTAATTAATTTGCCAACACCAGGCAAGTCAGGCTGGACACTCATGTGCTCACTGCATCTTGTACCACTTTGATACAGTCCTTAGCTGGGAGCTCTGCAGACTGATGCTGCTATGGAAGAAATAAAAAAAAACAATTGGAAAGATCTTAAATTGTATTCATAAAAGGTAATACAGTGCAACGTTTAATCAGGGATTACAAAGCAGGCAGCTATGAATGCACTTTTTTGTTCATCTGTAAGTAATGTAATGTTTTAAAAGAAGAAGAAAAGAAACTGGTCTTCCTCTCTAATCCCAGTATAGAGATTACCATAGGCTTTTTCCAGCACTGCTAGCTAAGCTTTTGTAAGGCTGCATCAAAACCAGTTATTAAAATTAATCCCAGGTACAAATGGAATTGCATAATATTAATCCTTCTGAAAGAAAAAATTTATATGATAAAACATGTAGAAGACTGACATGAGGAGCAGAGAAAGGAAAAAAATATATTTGAAAACCAGTTTTGCCATCACTGGTCAAGTGATGTGCCAGTAGAGTCCCAGGAAAATGCATGTTGTCAGTACAATGATATCTTTCCTTCTATAATGGCCATCTGGGCATCAGTTTAGATATTCATAACCTATGAAGAAGCATCTGGAGGAAATTCAACTTATATTTTTTTAGTTGAAGGTACAACAAAAGGTAAAAAGTGGGAAGAAAAATCCTTCTGTAATAGACTACCTGAAGGGCAAGACATGGAAAAACTTGAATGTAAAGCAAATATTTATAAACTGGCAGCCAGAAATTACATTATGTATCCAAGAGTCCTTAAGAAAATCCCAGGAATCCTCTCCTCACTATTATATGAAACAAAACCAAGGAAATAACAGATGTTCTCGAGATGAACTTTCACATTTAAAAGAAACCAAATGGTTTCAGACAACACTTCTGCAGTCTGTATAATCGAAGTTATTAGATGACAATATAATGCAATCAGCATGAACTTGCTTAATAGGTTTCTGTTACAGTTTACTCTAAGAATTTCATCTTCAGGAGAAATATGTTTCATAAATTGCTCTTCACTGGGCCTTTGATTTTTGATAAAAAGAAATTCAGTGATGAATTACAGATTTACACTAAATGCTTCACCCCCAAATAAATAAAAATTAAAAAGGATTGCATCAAGTAGACATGGTACTTTTCTGCACATTACTCAGTGTGCTGTCCATGGATTATGTGCTTTGCACAACACAGCTATAATTAGGGTGCAAAATGTTCTGTCGTCCCTCTGATTCAAGACTAACATTAAATATCTGGTGCCTCTTGAAAAAAGCAGCATGTAGTAAATCTGTGAACTTCATGCAGTGAAGAGACAGAATGTATAAAGATGTAGGACTAAGCCTCACATGGCTGCTAGAGTCCTAATCAGATTTATGGCATGTCCATCAAATTCATGGAGGAGTTATGCAAGTAAAAACTGATAGCTGGTACAAAAATAAAATATCTTTTTTCAGATATAATCAACATCTGAACCTCTTTCCCATATTCTAGACATCCTTATTCAGTTAAGATCATGCCCGAGTGCTAATTCCTGTAGATTTTAGTTGGAGCACTTTTACACTGCCCTTCTATGAGATTTATGGCCAGCTATAATGCCCAGTACCACTCAGTCACAATAGATAATTTTATAGTTTAAGCAAAATTATAGTTTCCCAATTAAATGTCAGTTAGAAGAAGTCCAATTTGACTCGAAATAAAATATAACACATTGTTACAACATTAAAAAACCCCAAACAATAATGTGTTAAATATTTTCAAAATCGTACTACCTTCCCTCAAGTAAACATGTTTTTAAAACAAATGTGTCTCTATTAACCACTGTCAGTCCCAAATTCACCCAATTGCTATGAACTCATTCATTGCTTTATATCCTTGCCCACAGTTTCTGCCATTACCTCTGTGCCTGGCTTGTCAATCACAATATTAAAGGTTGGCACCTCTCTACTTACATTCATCACTTTTCCATTTTCCTTCAGCACTTAGCATCATTAATTTATCAAGTCTCATTCCATTCAACTCCCACAGCTACTTTAAGCATGACAGAGCAAAGTCTTCTTTTATTATTTTTATTTTTTACATATTTCATGTCAGGCACAACAAATGGGGCTACTCTGCAATGGCAATACAACATTAAAAGAAAAGCTTTTATCACAGCTTAATAAAAGCTTAAGTACACAAAGTATAAACGCTGCTCTATGCTGCCTTTATACAATATTTTTATTTCTAATGGAGCAGCCCCCAAGACAAACAGACTATTTTCCATATGCAGAGGCAGGAATATTCTCATCCCTGTATTATATGATCTCTCTCTTTGTAAAGTACTTTTAAAGCATTTTTGACGTGATTAATTATCACAATAATCATATTTTTACCAAAAAGTTCTTCTGAAATACATTTTGAGCCTGCCAATCATCTGATATTCCAAAATACAGTGTCCTACAGAAAACAGCACAACTCACTTCAGCAGAATTCAGTTAATTTATTACCTAATGACAGACCCAGAGAAAGTCTTCCTTACAGTGTCATCTGGGCAGTTTGAAAGGCCACATCAGATTCTCCAAGCAGAAGCTATACCAACATAGCATGTTGTGGGGTTTTGAAAGATTTTTCAAGTAACTGCTATTCTAGAACCCCCCCAAATAAATTAAAAAAATAAAATAAAATAAAAAAATTTAAAAAAAGGAAAATAAAGGTCTCCCACCTTCCTTTTTAAATCAATAACAAAACAATTTAATTTGGAAGACACTGAAGTGCTGTTCAGAGATATTCAGTTATGCACCTGGCTGGCCTGTCTATCAGCAAACTAGTAAATACCTGCAACTAAGAGAAAGAGAAGAGACAGAAGCACAACAGCTTTGATCAAATATGACATTTATCTGTGCCACTAAGACCGCTGAGTCACTTATTGTACAGACTAAATACAGGTATCGTTAGTCAGATTTTCTCTTGTCTCATTATTACTTCTTGTATTACACTGCATTTTAGGTAACAAAGAAAAAATAACTGAGGTGTCACCCAACAGATCACTGCAAGAGAAGCAATTCTCAACTGCTGCAGATGTGAAACTCCAGCAGCAAGGATTGAGAGATAGTAACTTAAAGCCCAGCAGCTGTAGACTTGGGTTTTTTTCAGATTGTATATGAGATGGTTGCACTACTGCACTCCATCTTCTGGCCAGCATTTCAGATGTATCACATTTCTCTGTGCTCATGATCTATGGATGGTGACAGTGGCTAATAAAGTATAGATTTAAAACTGTAAGAGTGACTTTATCCGATCAGCCTACTGTTTTTCCTTTTACTCCCAGCTACTCTGTCAATATATATACAATTTATGGCTTCTGCACCAGATGCAGTTCAACCTTCTCATTGACCTGAACATTTACAATTAATTTTTAGTCTGCCAATGAATAGTAGGCTTTGGAACCAACACTCACTGGAGATATGTTCTTGTGTCTCATAAAAGAAGTAATATTACAGGACCTTTTGTTTTTTAAACAATGTCAGGACCCTATGTGATGTATTTCACAGTCTAAATTGGGAAGGGTGCAGAAAGCAGGTTAACTACAGGTTACTACAGCAACATCTGAAAAGCTTTGATTTTACAGTAGAGAGAATAAGCAATCCACTTGCTGTAAAATTATCAGCCTCCAAATCCATAAAATAAAGTCAATGTACTGTGGGGTTAGTGAGCCATACGCTTGTGCTCTGCCTACATCCTTCAGGACATACAGTGCTGATTCTCCAGAAAAAACTTCTTTCCCCAAAAAAAGCAGTAGATAAAAATGGCATGTCCTCAGGTCCCCTTTGGATTAAAAACCATCTGAGCTGTGCTCAGGATAACGTTGTACCTTCCACCCCTGCAGATGACAGCAGGAACCCCCCATCAATGCCACATTGCACCTTTCCATCCACGACCCACCCTTGCAGCAGCCCCACAGCCTCACCGAGGGGGACAAGGGGCAGCTTTGCCCTGGGCTCTCCACCAGCCTCAGCATCCAACATTTGCGTGGCTAATAAAGAACTCTTAACCACAACGTCAGTGAGGCTGCTTTATGCCTCTCACTACCTGCTTTTCTTTGAGATTCTCTCAAGTTTATCCCTGAAAAATAAACTATGTATCATTAATTTTATACAATTAAATAATCATTTATTCTCAGCCTGCCTCCAGACTGTACTAAGCAACTATATTAAAAACAACAGGACAATATTCTCATGGCTGTCTAATCAAAACCACTGTGAATCAGGTAGGTACTCTTTAAATCAAAGCTTTCTCTGCTAAATAAAGAGATGGGGAATACACAGACTGAAATAATGCCTCAAACATGATGCTGAACGTTTCTTAACTAAGATTACCTGTTTAAAAACCTCCTCTCCAGAGGATAACACTTATCACTGTCTTTACATAAATTGCAGGTTAAATATGAATAACAAAAGCCACGGATGAAAAACACTACAGGAAAGTATTAGTTATTCTACTGTTAATGAAAAAGGAACATTTCATGTTAAATCTTTACCCTAAAGCTTTCTTTAATGCTTCCTGATTAAACATGTATTTGTGTTCAGATATTATCGGTTCAGTTATCATGCTCACAGCATCATGAAATGAACAGTTTAGAATAAGTAGTCAATCGAATAAAAAGGTAATTAATTTTTGTAACTGCAGGTTAAAGCAGCAATTATCTATTTAGAAATGTAGCTCGAGTACCAAGAGGGGCATATCTGTACGGAGTGAGTGAACGCGTCAGAATCGTTAGAGAAAAAAATACAGCAAAGGAACAAAGAACAGAAAGAAGAGATGGTAAAATCAAAGCAAGAAAGCTGGAGATGTCAGGCTCATGGAGCAATGGAACACCGTGGAGAGTGGTATGGGAAGGGAAGCTTCCTATGCTCTTTACCCTGAGCTACAGCATATGTGCAACACATCCAGCAAATGGACTGGGCTTGGACCGGCCACTTGTGTCCAACACCCAGCATTAGATGAGGCAACCAATATTTTTAGTGCATATGGAGCCAACAGCAGAGTCTAACTCAATCTGCGGGTGATTGCTTCATGGACCTTGTGTAACCCCAGGCAGGTGGCATCTTCCAGACCTGTGTGGGTCAGCCTCTGTTTGCCACTGCCTGAGCTGGGTGGGCAGGGCACGGGCAGTGCTGGGTGGAGTGGGAAAGACAGGTCTCAAAATGAGTTCCACTGGCTTTTCAATGTTTTGAAATAACCTTATTGTACAAAGGTTGAGATGCCTGTTCTGTATCTGGGAAGGCTGAATCACACTGGAACAGTGACTGGCCCAAGCACACAGAACAAGGCAAAAAAAAAACCCCAACCCATCACCAAACTCCCCATCTCTAGAAACAATGCTTTAACCAGTAGAAAAAAAGAAACTTTTCTGTGAATAAATGGGTGCAACGTGAATACAAAATCAATATGCTGACAATGAGATATTCCCATTGTTGAGGCCTCATCAATCCTGAAGCACAGACATCTGCTTCCAGATCTCTGGGGTTTTGAATTATTTTTAAACTCTGAACAAAGAACACTTAGTACCACATACTTCCAGTTTCACAGCTGGGTTATTTTAAGTAGATAAAAAACTCACTGGAATATAACTTTCTTATTTTGAAATATTTTAGCTTGATGTTATTAATCTGTCCCTTGAGAATTCAGAACATCTTAGAACACTTGTTTTAAATATTCAGTATCTTTCAAAGATACAATCTTCTTATGTGGCCTTAAAAAACATGCTTGAAATACCACCCTGTAATATCCCAAATGGAGCCCTTACTAAGGAAGAGATTTGGTCTCTTCTTGAATAGCAAATTTATTCTCCCAATGTCCAATTGTGTCTCCTCTAAAAGGAAAAACCCCATCCTCAGAAACATTTCCTGAGGATAAGAAGCAAGTAGCATTTATTTTCACAGTGCTTTGTGCAGGGAAAGAGAGCTACAGACACGCACGCTGGGCAACACAGGGGGTCCAGAGCAAATATGAGGTCGGGAGAATGGGAACTATGTCCCATTCTGCACGATCCACGCGGGACTCATTTTCTCTATGTCTAATTACCAATTTGTATAATACCTGTGTTAAGAGGTGCTTATCTTGCAAGGACATGGGAGAGAGCTGATGATTGTGAAGTGCCTGGAAGGCTTGTGAGAGGTGCAGTCCGAATGCCAAGTGTCACACCAACACCTACTCCTCGCTGTGGCACAGCCATGCAGCGGGCACAGGACTGAGGAGTTTTGGGAATTCCTCAGTCCAAAAAAAAAATAAAAATCAGACAACCAAATTTCTACCTGATGGGGAAACAGTCTGGAAATAGAAGCCATCAGAGGAATGAATTGGTGTAACCTGGTTTGAGTCACAAAGAGCGAGCTGCAGGGTGGACTGAGTGTCCTGCCAAGCCATATGCAGTTTCCTTGGAAAATCAGCTGAAAAATTGGAAAGTAAGCAGGTAGCAGTAAGAAGCAGCAGGCAACAAGCCCAACAAAATCTGTGCTAATATTAAAAGCCTGCTTTTGCATTTGCTACCGTTTCATTACTGACTTGATCGCTTCTAGGTTCTTAATGATTTCAAACTCAATTTACTCACAGTAACTTCTAGCTTTAGTAAATTTTCATCTTAAGTATTGACAATGAAATTAAATTTTCCTCTTTATTGCAGGATGATGAATCTCAAACTTCAGGTCAAAGTATTTAATAGATATTCCATTGGCCTTCACTGAATCACCCAAACAGCCTGCAAAAATTATTTTGACTTCTCTCTTGTTCTGTATCAGAAACAAACTTTTTTTTTTTTTTTTCTGCAGAAGAATTAAATTTCTTGTAAAATATCATTAAATATGTTTCAGAGAAAAATGTGGAATACTAGTGCATAGTTGCAGCATCTCAGGATGCAATTATGGAGGATATTCTGGATGAAACAGGTTTATGCAAGGTCAGGACAGTAAAATAGCCCAGAAGAAATCCCAACACATAAAGATGCTCAATTCACAAGGTGCTTCAACCATGCTGTTAAAGAACAGTGTGCTTAAGACAGACAGCATTTTAAGTCTGCTGGGTAGTTGTTTACAACAGATGAGTCTGGAGAACAAAAACTCATTGCATATGTCACTCCCTTTTCCATTTTTTTTTTCAATTAATTCTCCTGTGTGAACTACAAATGATGTAATTAGAAGAATCTCAAAAAATTAATTGTTGTTGACAAGAGGTGTAGCACGCTCCAGTCCCCACTCTACAAAGAAAGCCTGCAAAAGAATCTGAAGTCCACTTAACAACAAACAAAAAACCAACCAAACAAGAAAAATTTAAAAGATTCACCAGGCAAAATTATTTTTTCATCTGAAGGAAAGGTGGTTGGTGGCTCAAAACTTCTGTCAGTTAGTTAATGAAGATACTTTGGCAGCATCTTCTGCAGAGGCTACTTCCAAAAAGAAATGAAACACCATCTGCATGCACAGAAAAGGGAAAAATAGTGGTTTTGTATTAAAGATGAATTGCTGTAAAGGCAAATGATATGAGAGTTAGGGCTCAAGTGAGTGATAAAAGGATAAATTATTGTGTTAAAAAGCTTAATTAATTCATCAAAGATAGGAAACAAACACTGAAGTGAACTTAACGGAAAGTGCCACTAGCAAGTCCAATTAAGTAAATCCCTTCAAGAACAGTAGAAGAATCAAAAATCATAGTTTACCTTATCACAGAGAGGCTAAGGGCTATGACATACAACTACTGATGTCAGTGGAGGCAGGATATAAAAAAATCAGCAGTTCATCAGCTTTATTGATTTTATCTTTTGCTATCTATTTAAGAAAAGCTGCCCAAAATTCTTTTAAATAGTCTTAAATTTTCAGCAGCTATCTGCAGCACAGATGTAATAGATTAATTCAGCACTTACTGATTCTACTTGAAAAATTACAGAGTGAATGCAAAAATAATTAAAGATTTTCCAGGTCTCCTCATTTTACATATCAAGTGTGGAACATTTCTGGAGTCATGACACATGAAGCATTGTATCTGCTAACCAAGTAAAATGTTGTATCTGTGCTGAGCACCTTGTTTATTGTTTGTAGACAGCTGGTCCTTTCACACTCAGTGCAAGAAAGTCACTTCCCCAAAGTGCTCTGAAGACAATCTTCTGAGCATCAGAAAAACAGCAGCAGCAGAGAAGATGCTGATGCCATCACGGTGAAGATAGTGCAAACCATGCCAAAGTGCCACCTCCAGCAGTGACACCAAAGGACAGGAAAAGGGTCAGGGCAGAAGCTCTGTGGGAGCTCTGTGGAAAGGAAGGGCAAGCACAGCTAAGGGACAAGAAAATGAACACTAGTTAGGAAAAAACCCAAAACACCACAAAAAACACAACAAAAAGACCCACCTCAAAAGCAAAGACCTGAAAGAATAGAAGCTGGGGAAGAAGCAAATAAAAGAAGTGTGTCAAAGATTGCTTAGTAGTCAAGGATGACAAATCCTAAACCACAGACCTCATTAGAAACTTATTAGATTTTCAGAGAAATGACCATGCAGAATCCCAGACTGAAAGTACCTTTGAACTAGACACGGGGAAGCTGATAAATGGAGGACGGAATGAATCTGGAGGGAAAGGAGAAAAAAGAGCTGTGAAAACAAGCAGTACAAACTGAAACCTGAATGTGATCTTGGGGTAGCACACACAAACCTAAAGATGAAATGTAACCTAAAGTACACTTGAAAACGTACCATAATACTAGATGAGAAATTTCAGTTCAGAGGCCCTGGGGAGACCAACACACCCAAGAGGTGACTGCAGGCTACAGGCAGGGCCTCCAAACTGGCCAGCTTGGCTACTGGCAACCCTGGAGCTTTCACAGGCTGGGCAGGAGAAAGGAGAGCAGGGGAGCATCTCTCTGCTTCCTCCCAAGCTCTGCCAAGCGTGAGGACATCACCCTTGCTCCCACGCTCACAGAACACTCCATCGCCATGAACCGTGATCCCACCTCTAAGTTTTTATGAGCAGGAGCTGCACGTGTGTTGTAACATGGCTGTAATTCCTACTCACATCTGATGTAACTTCACATGGGTTTACCACGGACTTTGGTTTCAAATTTCTTATTTATGTGGACAGATCTCACAGAATCAATCACAGAATGTTGGGTTGGAAGGGACCTCTGAAGAACATCGAGTCCAACCCCCATGCCAGAACAGGACAGAACTAGAGCAGATCACTCAGAAATGCATCCAGACAGGTCTTGAAAGTCTCCAGAGAAGGAGACTCCACATTTTTATTTCATTTAATTATGCAGATTGGCATTTTTTTCTAACTTTTTTTCAAGCAGACAGTAAGTATTGTCTCGAGAGATAATATGTTATCTTGAAGGGACTGTACGGACTAATAACGTCCTTTGAAGAGCATTAAGAAGGTCAATCTGTCCAATTCATTTTAATTGAACTAGACACAGATGGTATATGATTTAGTTTAATTAGGCTGTAGATAAAGAACATCTCAACATAAGGCCTGCCAGTCAAATCTAAATCATTAAAAAGCAGCATATACTTGAAAACACTTAAAGCCAAAAAAGTTGCTGCATAAGTGAGGACATTAGTGCAACAGCCCTTTCCATCAAGGATCAAAAGATCAGTCCCAGTAGAAAGAATAAGGGAAAACTTCACAAGGCAATATATTAAGTGTCTAGCAAATTAAAAAGAGGAGTTGGGTTTTTTTTTTAATAGATATCTGATAGTTATTTTTTAAAAAATACATTCTTGAGAAAAATGTATTACAAAATACTGCAGATTCTTTCATTATGGAGACATAAGACAATAAGGCATAATACACTACAACAAACTATAGTTACAATTAAATTGATTATTCTACCCATCCATTAAGGAGACCTAATTATGGAATATCATTAACAAGGACTTAATTAATTTATTTTCTTTGTTTTTTTGATTACTACCTATTAGTTTTCTGCCTTTACTGACAGACTTCAGTTTTAAGTTGTTATCTTTTGTGTTAGAACAGCATTAACAGACTTTTAAAAACTGGCTATACTTTTTTTTGCACAGTGCTGGGAATATTGGAGAAATGCAGATAAAACATTTCTTCCTACTTTTTTATATTATTATTCTAGCAAGCTTTTAGAACCGTTTCATGCCACTTGTCTTATTTACATCTCCACCTCTTTTTAAGCACAATGAATAAAATGTATACAAAAAGCTGCAAAGCTTATTAAAAAAAAAAAACTGATGGGGTGTGACTGGGTAACACTGGATTTTAGGAAAAATATATGGTGCTTATGGGCACATTTACATCAAACTGTGCAGCAAATGCAGAGCTCATCACCGTGACCCTATGCAAATAGTCACCAACAGAGATGCCAGTGTCACACACAGATCTGCCAGAGACATCCACCTGCAGGAGAAATCCCTCCTGGCTGTGCCTGTTTGAACCTCCTAAAGCAGGACAGCGGGAGCACACCATATACCTATAGCATCATTTAATACTCCATTTCCTACTAAATGCACTATACATTTTTCATCTGATTTACATCATTACTCAGCAGCAGATTGTGTTCATTCCATCACCACCACAGCCACAAGTATTTCTGCCTGGGACTTTGCAGAATACACACCGAACAATTTCTACATAATCAACATTTTCCTACGTGCTCTGAACTGAACAGACACAACGTTGCAGATTTTGCATCTTTTTAGTTGTTATTATAGTTGTAATATTACATACTCTTTATTTTTGTATTAAAGAAACAGTTTAAATACCAAGTTTGTAAATCAAGCACAGGTCATTACGCTCTGAAAAGGCTCCCGCTGACTTCGATGCAAATTTTGTTACTGATGTTAGAGATGCCCAGAAACCCACTGTTTCTGAGACCTTTCCCTGAATTTATCTTTACCATTAAGATTTGCAAAGCAGCATTTTGCATTCAGCTCAGAGCACCTCTCATTTACATAGTTTTTCCTTGAAAAACAAGTGATTTCTTCAAACTGATATGCTGAGCCATATTACCTGCAGTACTGATTGGTTTTTTCCATCCAGATATTAGTGTAACTGTAATCCTTTTTAAACTTAGAGGTACCAAAAATAATTTATGATACATGCTGATGTTTATGCACAAATAGGGAAGCAACAGCATAATAAAAAGCCAGTGCAAACAGGGTATACCTTATTATTTGGAACAGCATATAACACTCAGTCCCAGATTAGGTGTTTATGATTTATTAGCTTCATTTTCAAAAGCACCAAGTGCCTTACTTGCAGCTTCTCTTGACTCTGCTGGTGAACACAAACACTAAGGAGCACGTTAAATGAACAATATCCATGTGTATATATGTCAGATGTGTGTGCACGGATGAGGAATTTTGTATCCTCTTCAGAGTAGGGCAAATTTTGCCACAAGGGCTTAATGAAAAATAAATACATCTCACGTTAAAGATATGTTCATGTGTGACATTCTCAGAAGATGAAAAAAAAAAATCGACTTATTAAGGAGGAACTTCAATTTTAAATGCAATTTTTTTGAACCACAATTTCAGGAATTGTTTTGTTTTTGGAAGCCTGTATTGACTAAGATGCTTTGGTCTTTTATTGCAATGACTAATAACCAAAATTCTTGGAGCGTATCCCAACGGTATTGGCAAAACAGGCAGTAATGAACCTGAGTGAATGGAGTGCTGTGACAGGAGCAGACAGAGGAGAAAAATAAAATACTGAGCAATGACAGCTAATGTGAAAAAAAAAAAAAAAAAAAGATACACCTTTTTTCTCACTCATTTTAGAATTACTTGAAAATAAACTTTTATTAGTCATTTCTGGACTATTATGTCACTAATGTGACTTAATTTAAAAATAGAACATATCTCCTTGATTGGGTGCCTGGAGTAGTTCAGGTGTATGTTCTGGAGAAGAAGTAGTCTCCTCATTTGACCCGGGGGCTTTACTGTGGCCAAACAGAAAGCACTGGGAAACACTCTGATTTGATTTGAGCTTGTGAGATCAGTAAACATCTGCACCTTCTTACAGAAGAGCAAAGGATTAGTCTGCAATGGTAGAAAACAACATTTTCGACCCCTCTTATTCTATAATTTGCTTCCAGCAAATTTAAAAAAAAATAACTGGCTGTGTATTTCTATTTCTCTTAGTTTTACCTCTGTGTGGGGTGTTTCTAAATTAAGCACGTTAAATATAAAACCATTTGCGTTTGACTGAAGTCCTTCATATAATTTATTTATAGTCCCCTTTATGCAGGAATATCGAACAAAGTCTGTTGATTGCACAGTTCTTTTTATTTTCATGAATGGTCCAATCACACTCTTGGCACATGAAGATACAAGTAACAGATGTTAAACAAAACTCTGAGGGATTATATGTTTCTCCAAAAATTTACAGGACTGCTTTCACTTTGTCTGGTTTGTTTGGTTGGTTTTTTTTTCACTGATCTCCTATCTTTTTTGCTTGTGCTTCTCCAAACACATTTTCCTTCCTCTTGCACCCTTTAGAGGCCAGAGCCACTTGGGAGGTATCAGGATATTAGCCGAGGATGCCAGCATAGTACGTTCAACTCGCTTATTCTCGTTGTCCATATTAAACTAGAGCACCGACTTCATTAAATCTCAAGACTGAGAACTGAATTTCACTTGGTAGAACAAGGTCAACATGACAAAATGAATGAACTTGGAGAACAACCAAATAAATTATAGTCACTGGTTATTAAAATTCTTGGTTTAGCTAAGTGAAGTGAAAAGCTTTTTAATATGGTAAAAAAGGAATGCTGTTAATGTGTGTTGAGGAATGGGATTTTAGGCTTCAGATTTAACAATGCAACATGATTCATTTACTCCTAAGTAGGTCAACCTGCAGGTACTAATATAGACCTTGAAAAATAAAAGTGGATTTTGATTAAGGAAGGGTTTCATAAAGCTATTCAAAAGAAAAGATAGCCAGGTCTTCTTCTTGTTGCGTGCTAGCATTGTAGGGCTTAAATAATCTTTACTTAAATGCAAAGAATTTTCTTAGGAAGCAAACAATAATGTGGGATAATCCCAAATTTCAAGTGAATCTAGGAAAAAGAATTTCTAGAAAACTACTCTAGAAAAGAAATACATCTGTGACAATGAAACTAAGAATCCTCATAAACAGTCTGTGTAATGCCTATATAATGTAGATTTTATATATATTCTTATGCCTGACTATTCCCAACTCCCTCAAACCTCATTGCTGCAGTTAGGCTGCTTTTTAGCCTACTTTTTTTTTGCCCAGGTATATCAGAATTTTTCTAGATCTCAACCTAAACAAATGCACTAAAAGTAACCATTCACTTATGCTCATTGCAGTCCCTATTCAATTAAACAATCACAATTTGCTCTTCAATGCAAGAAATCAGACTGTGTCACTGCGGCCGCTGTTTTCCATCTCATCGTATCAGTAATGCCCATGGAAATAATGTGATCATGCAGCTCTTTTTTTTTTACCACACTTGACAAAGACATTATCAGAAATAAGAACTAGAAAAAAAAAAAAGGTACTGCATTTCTATGAAGACATTACACAGTAAATTCTTTCAATCTGGCAGTAGTGTTTTGCTGAGTTATTTATGCACATTAATTTACTTTGACTCTTGTTTTGTTTGCTTTCAAAGCTCCTGAAGTCAGACTTGAAAGCAAAAAGAATACTGTCCACGTGGACTGCCAGCAGGTAATTTACAATTCACATATGTACAATTAGACACCAAAAAGAAAATTTAATTATAATAAAGCAATGAGCTGGATAGGAGAAAAGACTCTTTATAGACCAAAGATCTATCTTAAGACTCTAAAATTCAGCAAATGCCTTTTTAAGAGGGGTTACATAAAAATCATTTTAAAATTTATATTGCTTCTAGTAAGTTTAGATTGGAGACTATTTTTTCATAATTGCTTAACTAATATCCACAAAGTTAATCATTTGCTGTTATCCTACTAGTCCTCCAGTGTCAATAAGGTCGAACCTTAATAGCTACTATAATAACCAGGTCTCAAAAAACTTCAAGTTGTAGGCAATTTTTTTTTTTTCTGGGGGGAAAGAAAGGGAGGAAAGAAGAAAGAGAGAGAGAGAAAAAGAGAAAGGGAGAAGAAAGGGGGAAAGAAAAAGGGAAAGAAAGAGAGAAAGATAGAGAGAGAGAGAAAGAGAGAGAGAGAGAAAGAGAGAGAGAGAGAAAGAGAGAGAGAGAGAAAGAGAGAGAGAGAGA
>JANIJG010021247.1:0-10714 GCA_024611175.1 Megaceryle torquata | reverse complement strand
AAAAATAGACAAACAAAAAAACCCAACCAACCAACCAAATTAAAACACAAAACAAAAACCGACCAACCAAACAAAAAAACCCCCACAACACCCACAAAACAAAACACGCACAAACTGTCTACCTTGGCTTCATTGACCAGTCGCCCTTTCTACTCCCGTAGCTAGCCAGCAGCAGAACGCGGCACGTGGGACACGGGCGCTCACGCGCGAGCTCGACTCCTGCGGGAGACTCTGTGCACTCAAGCACGCCGCTCTGCCGCTCCTCTTCTTCCCCTATGCTTTGGGCGAGGTCCCATTTCACAAGGTGCAAATATTGAGCCTGGCCTCAGGCGGCCCACGCCGCACGCTGGGGTTGCTCAGCGGTCCCGGGCATTACGCAATGCCACAGACCCCCTCAGCGGCACTGAGGTAAGGGCGCCGGTGTCCAGAAGAAGTTTGCAGAGAAAAGCAGATTTCACAAATAGCACTTCTTCTGTCCTAGAACCAGAAGCCCAAGCAGAGATGAAATACAGAAGAGATTTCCCTAAGCTGCAGTTCTATGGGAGAAACTAGTTGCCTGGGACTCTGTCTTGACTCTTGGCCTTTCTGGATGCCACAGAGGCTCAGTCCCCAAGGCTGGCGAGGAATTCAAGTGTCTGTTTTACTCCTAGCATACCTCTCGCCTCCTTCCTCCAAACCAGACGAGATACTTCCAGTCACATCCAGGCATGCATTTATACAACAGGAGCCTCGCTCAGCTTTTCCACCTCTGGCCTACAGGAAACAAGGACAACGCTCGCCAGCCCTCGCGGTCCTCCTCGTGCACGCGAGCCCGAGATTCACGGTTCAGAAGGGTGGGTGCAAGCCTCGGGCAGTCGCCTCCAGCTGCTCTGCATCAAGACAGCTCAAGCTCCTCTCGCAGTTTCAAGAAAAGACGACAGGACCGTTAGAACAAGACTGACGGAAGGTCCTGCAATAAACCCACGACTGAAGAGCCTCTGGCTCTTCTGGAAGCTCTCTTCCAACGCAAACAAGCTTTTCTAGTGCAAAGTTCCACGGCCAGCCCTCCAGAGAAGTGATGCTCTCCAGGCTCGGACAGCACCTCGCATTCAAAGCGACCTCGACATAGTATTGAAAAAGAAGAAATGGAACCTGAAAAACGGAGCATCGAGGAGCATTAGCAAAAGAGGCAGAGCGGGGACTGTGCCGAGAAGACCCCAAACTCAAAGCGAATGCTGAGGCTCTGAGAACGAGGGCACGCCTGTGAAGGACGGCGCCTCGCGTGACGCCACGACGACCCGGTAAAGGAAGGCTACGGCAAAGCCGCCGCGCCGCTAGAGGCGGGCTGCGGAATGCCCGATGCCACCAGCGCCACAGCACGACCCCTCGCCCGCATCGAGGAAAAAAAGGTTTTTGGGGGACAAATGGCAAGCGCCTCGATAGCCGTAGCGTGCAGAGCTGCGAACAAAGCCACGGGACCGCACGGACGAGGAAAGAAACGAGGGACGAAAGACACGAAAGAGCTCAAGTACGAGAGCAAGAATCCCAGACCGAAACAAACAGATGGAGAAGAGGTTTCTGGTCATCCAGCGGGGCCGGTCTTTTTTCTCACACGTGCCCAACGTCACGGGGAATCGGCAGGAAAACCAGGAAGTAAGTCCCTCCTGCTGGCGTGCACCTGAGCTTTCAACCTAAGCCCTGGATGATTCTGGCCTTCCCCTACCTCGAGACACTTTCAAGAGACACCCCGAAATTCCCGCCTATAAATCCTTTCACAGCAGCATACCGCTCACAGTCTCCGTAAACGGTACACAACGCACCGATCGGGAAGATGGGATTTGTCCTTCTGCAGAAGACAACGTGCTGGTTTACGCGCACTGTCACGAGAACGACCGCCCGCTCCAGTCGGCTGCGTTCTGCGTGAGGCGGGGCGACGGCCCCCGCCTCGGGAGGTACCGTAGCAGGAGAGAGGAGCCTGCAAATCCGGTCAGGCCTAGGCGATCGCTCTTCAGTGGGGTGGTCCCTTCCCTTTGCCCCATCAGCCTAACCGCGCAAGCCACGGGAGAGCAGAAGCTTCCGTCCAAACCGGGCACATCAACGGCGCTCGAGCGTTTCACCAAAAGGCTTTGTTACATCATCCGAACGAGGCCCCCGGAGACGTTCGTAACGTGCGCGCATCGGGAGACCGGAAAACCTTTCGCCTCGAAGGGCGGTCTCCTCCCATGCCAGGAGTCCATCTTCCCCTGCACGCCTCTACCTCCGCAAATACCCGCTGTGGAAACGCTCGCTGTTCGAACATGGTGGATCGGCTTTGCTAGAAGAAAGAAGATACCAGATGCGATCAAAACCAGCTCCTTCCGCTACAGGAAACCCACTCGTCTGCGAAAACACACAAGCTCTTGCCTCTTTCCAACACGCGGCTTCAGGCTCCACGTCCGACTGCCCTTCCGCTAGCAACACCACGTTCCTCGCCATCCGTCCCCGGCAGGCCGCCGGTCCTCGTCGCGAGAACGAGAGGTCGGGCGCTCCGCGGGTCCAGGCGACGGCTTGGCACTCTGCCAGCAAGGCCCTCGACCGCCCCCGAGGGGAAGGGTTCCGCTCACGCGACAGCCGGCGCACGCACGCAGGCCTCCCCCGTGCAAGAACGCGGCCGCGGAAGGCAGGCCGCGTCTCAGGGGGGCGGCGCCGCCGAACAGATGTTCTCGCGAGGGCCCGGGCTTCTACGAGAACTTGCCCAGCGCTTAAAACCTTTCTTCTCGGAGACTCCTTCCTTCAGCAGCGCAACACAGACAGCAGACATCCTTCGGCACCGTCCAAACCAGAGGCCGTTCCAGCGGCAGAGCCAGGTGAAGAACAGCAGGTCCTTCTCCCTGCGGCTCGCGGCTCGGGCGTGCGTCGCCCTGCACCTCACCTCACCTCAGTCGGGTTACAGCCTCTGCGCCAAGCAGAAGCAACGAAAGCATTTAGATGGCCGACGACCACATCATTCTCTCTCGCTGGAAAAGCCAAATGACGCTACATCCCGTATTTCCGAGTGACATCACCAACCTGGTAGTTTCTCGATCTTTAATTCTGAGGGTCGCCGCTTGAGGGCCCCGCTCCCCCCCTCTGCGGGACACGCCCGGCAACACCAGACAGCTACGCAGGTCGCTTCCGCAGCTCCTGGGACGCCCGCAGGGATCCACACGCCACCTGGATTTTCCAGGTGAGCACGTGGGGTACAACAGTCGGAGAAGGTTAAGCCAAGGCAGACGAGCAGCCTAAACCCCGAGTTTGCCACCGCCGCTCCCCAAACGGTGCAAAGTGCTGGGGTGTCTTCCCTCGGCCGAGGTCGGAAGGAACTGGACTGCAGGTCACGGATACCGTGGAGCGGGAAAACGAGAGACTGGGAAAGGATCTCTCCGCAATCTTTTCGACGGCCTTCTCCCTCCTTCAGTTCTCACCTGTCGCAGTGCCGTCGCTACCTTTGGGTTTGGATTTAGACTTGAAGGAAAAGCGCTTGATGAGGCGGCGGGAAAAGATGCCGGCTTTCTTCCCGGCGGTAGAGTTGGCGGCAACGTTGGACAAGTCGTCGTGTGACTGGCTCAGGCCCGCTTCCTTCTGCTTGCTTCTTCTCCGGAAAATGAGCTTGGTACCGCTCCGAAGAAAGCTAACTGCAGAGACAGAAAGGAAGGAGATGGAAACCGCAATACCATCCTGCCCTGCTGACTCTCGGGGGCAGTAACGCACCAGCCGCCCTCGGAGCGGCAAAGACCTCTTCCGCCCCGAGCCGCGGAAGCGCGCGTCAGGTCAGCAAATCCCGCCTCCCGGCCGCAAGGCAACGTCTGCGTTCGGGACGGGTTACAACACCGGCAAGCTGCTTCGCTAAGCCAGCCTTCGCACACGCCCCCCTGCCTAAACTTCCTTTTAAGCGACAGCATCCTCCCTTCGGTGGAAGCGTGCAGAATTTTAATAGAAAGCTAAGACTCATCCGAATGGAAAACGAGGGAGAACGTCTGCACGCGGGGACCCCGGGAGGAACGCGCGAGAGGGGAAAGGACTCCGCGACCGGCCTGTCTGAAGGGTGCCCGGATTAGCTGGTCATCAAGCCCACAGAACAACTGCCTGCGGTTTCAGGAGACGCCCGAATCCGTAGAATAAATAGCGGCGATGGCTCCGGCTGACCGACGCGGGCAGGGCGGGATGGAAACGCCGATCGCCGTCAGCCCCAAACAGGTGCAAAACAGCACATCCAAATAAAAGCGGCAGCTGCTCCATCGTTTAAAAGCAGAGAGTTTGTGCAGACATCCTACGGTACGACGCGTCAGAGGCGCTAGCCGCTTTGATGTTAAAAGAGGGAGGGGCAGCGAGGTCCGTAGGATCCACGTTGCTGAGCGGCCTCCATTTCCACGCCAGAGGCAGCCCGGTTCGGAGAAGGAATCGTTATTTACGAACGCGCGCCTAACCCGAAGACCGGGAGCCCGGGGAGAGAAAATGGGCTGTCGGGAGCGCGCAAGCCGCGCGGGGTTCCCGCCTAAGAGAGCGCAAAACCCAAAAAAGCCACGGGAATTGGACACCTGCAAATAGAGGAGTTTGGAACTGCTCCAGCAGACAGCACGGGAGGCAGACCGGCTCTTCCAGGCTCCAGCAGAAGCCACTCTTCACCCGAAAGCTGCAGCGCCCACGCTCAGGCGGGGAACTCGCACGTCACCTTGTCCTCAAGTACGACAGGCTCAAGTTCGCTACCGTCTAACGGTTCGTCCTTACCTTTGTGATCTTTCAAGCTCCTGGTCTCCAGGGCTCCTGTGGAGCCAGTTTCAGACTCGACATCTTCCACCGACGGTCTCTCGGAGATGTCCGATCGCGTTGCGTCATCCAGCTCCTGGACGGCCCTTTGTCCCGACGGCGACGCTTCCAGCGGCCGCGGAGATTCGGCAGAATCGTGCGTCCGGTCGGCCCCGCCCTCTGCCGCGGATTCCCTGTACGCCGTGGCCTCCAGGGATGCAGCATAACCCAGAGAAAGCGCCATTTCATCTTGAGCGATAGGTACCTGGAGGGAAGGTCAGACAGACAGGAACGCCAAGGTCTAAAGGATCACCTCGGACTCCCTTCTTCCACCCGCACCTACGTACGGACGCTTCAGGTTCCGCTCATCGGTGCTAGACGGCGCCAATACGCAACCGTCCGTCCTTTGCCGAAACGCAGCCGATTTCAAAGCGTTCCTCGGCACCTCCCTCTCTCCCGTAGGCAAGTCTGAGGAGAACTCCTTAGATTCTCCGTGACGCACCCAACCGTCTAAGGCAGCAGGTTCCGTTTCTGCAGCCGCATTTTTTGTGAGCTCCCACCGGGAGCTGCCCCGCGGACCGGCGAGGCGCCCGTGACGTTCACCGGAAAGCGGCGGCAAGCCCCGGGGAAGCAGCAAAAGGAGTCTGCCAAGCAAGCCGTCTGCGCACAACCCTTCCCGCACCAGTCCCTACGGGACAGGGCCATTTCGCACGCGCGTGCCCGAAAACCACCTCCCAAGTTGGAAACGGAGCCCGGTAACTACCAGAGACCTTGGAAACTCCCGAGATGATCAGCGTGCTACGTTTTGTCGGGGTCTTCTTGGCGGGCTTGTTATTCGTCTCGGTTAGCTGCCTGATCGCCGTCTCAGCCACCGGATCCAAACCGTTGGGCACACGGCTATCCCCTGAGAATAAGGAAGGGTACAGACGCTTGAGGAAGCGACATTCGGCAAGGGCAAGGGGTCGCTCGCTGACCGCAACGCCTGTAATAGGCAACTGCACGCGCGTGCAGGTAGACAACAGAATTTCTCGTGGACTTGCCCAAATCGGCGAAAGGCGGGAAGCTCCATACAGTTATCGGCTCCTTCAGCCACCTGAAAACTTTGACTCGCCACCAGGCGTGTCATTAAAATAGCCTTCCCGCTCACCGAGACTTCCCAAGACTCCCGAGAATTTGGGCGGCCTCGGCCACAAACCATCAAAGCGGCCACCGCGCTCTGCCCTAGAGAAAGTCAGAGCCCCGGGGAGAGGGTGAGCAAAGCTCTTGGGGTTCAGAGAGCCTGGAATGTTCCCATAAAGCCATAAAACATCCAGAGTCACGGACCGGACGACCAAAGCAGAATTTCTTTTACCTGCCCACCTCCACCACCACCACCACCACCTCTCTGCCCACGCCTTCACTTGCACACTTGGACATTCTCTTCTGCAGCAAACACAGATGAGTTCACCGACCCACATTCAGACTGCCGCTCTCCAAGAAAGGCTAAGGAACACAGCTGCTCCGGTAACAGCCTCGGATTTCCGAGCACTTACGGCTACCGCTGGGCACGGGGCTGCGAGGGCAGCCGCTCTCCAAAAGCACCATTGTCTTCTTTTCGGTCACTTCCACCTTGGAAGGCGATCTTGATGGTGAATCTTTGCAGCGAAAGAGAGGCAGAGATACAGAAATACCGGTAAGAGGAGATAAAACTCGGGCCGCTCCGGTGCTGCTTCGCGGGCCCCAGCCCGCACCCCCAAAAAGCCCGATGCGCGCACAGAGAGCCCGCAGGGGCCGGCTCCCTCGGGCTTTGCAGCAACTAAGTAGCAAGAAGCCTGCTATAAAAAGACACGTGAAGCAGCCCCGTCACAAGACCCTGTTCACACTGCGTCCCAGCCCCACCTCGCGGAATAGTCAGTGCTGCGTTCATCGGGACATCAGACTGCAAGCGGTGCCGACCGCTAGTAAGCGAGGTCAACACGCTTTCGGCTCTGCATTCAGCACGTACAGCGTGACTTCTTTAGCGATTCGGAAAACAAAGAGCAGCGGAACATTTAGTCCGACGTCGCGCAGAGGTTACGTGGCGGCAGACGCGTCAAGAGTCGAGACCTCCTTCCGCCAAAAAGCGTCAAAGAGGCTCGTCCCTCTCTCGTCTCCCCTCAAACACACGGCTGCATCGATTCCCTGCCCCGAGGCTACACAAGTCTCCAGCCAGGCGGCCGTCAGCCGAGGGAGCGGCGACGACGCCCCCGTTCCAACGCGGAAGCCAAAAGCGCTGCGCGAGGCGCGAGCCCGACGCCTGTAACGGCCAAATGGCTTCGCTACCGCCCACGCGAGCAGCCTCGGGAACGTCACAGCAGAGTCCGCGCCTCCACGGCCACCCGTACAAGACGCCCGTTGCAGGGCAGCCTCACCCAGTTTGCAGTCCGTCTTGGGCCGGGACTGAATTGTGGTGACAGTCGTCACGATGGTGCCGTCGGGCATGATGGTCCGGTCCATCTCCACCTTCTTACTGGGGGTGACGCTGGTTCGTAGACACGTAGCATGCTGAGCGTTCAGAGATGCAAGAGTCTCCTGGAATAGCAGCTAGAAAGAGTAAAGCATGGCTCAGAGAGGCTCTCCTCCTCCCAGGCAAAAAGGCAGGCGTGTGGGTGTCAAAAGCTGCTGCTCTGCGCATCGTGGAGCCACCCCCGCTACGACAACGTTGCAATGGAGGGAAGCTCAGGGACCGGAGGCCGGGTGACACCCTTCCTCACCCTAAAAGTCTGTCAGTGCCCTGTGATGAGCCCAGGCCCAATCACGCTCGTCTCCAGCCGGAGGCTCGCATCGGGAACGCTTCCGGAGCGCACAAATTCACTGAGCTTAGGGAGTCGTTAGCTCACCTCCAGTACAATGGTAGCTTCGGCCGCCAGTGACCACCCGGCTCCCGGGGCCAGCGAGCAGACCTGTCTCCCAGACGGCCGTTTGCCCAAACAATCAAGCAAAAGCGTGGCATGGGCCAGCCGCACCTCTGCGAGAAAGAACAGGAAAACAAACACAGCACGTGACCTCGGCGCATCGGATGTCTCCCAGGAAGCCCCTGCTCTCGGGAAGCATCGCCGAGGGCCAACGAAGCAGACGCCCACAACTCCCAGGTAGCTCCCGGGAAGGAGTGGGCAGCGCTCCTCTGCTCCTCCTGACCAACGCTCAAAGCGGCTGCCGTCGTGCAGCCTCCATCAAAAATAGGTGCTGCGGTTAGTCTCCGACCGAGTACAAAGAAAGAGTTAAGAGCCTTCCACGATGTCTTTCCAATAGGCAGGGGCAAACCCCCGTAGCCCTCTTCCCGCTTCGCAGTGGGGACGCGAGAGTCTCAGGAGTCTCCCGAGCAACAAAAAGGTCCGAGTAAGAGCGTTTCACTAGTAAGAAGGGACTACGGAGGTACTTTACACCATCGGAGGCTCACGCGAAGTTGGGATACGAAAAATCCTAATTCCTTTGCCGAGCTCGTCGCGCATCCTACCAACAAAGAAGTATCGCAGGCTCGGAGCGTCGGAAGTCCCTTCGCTATTTTTGTCCCGTCCCCCCCCCCCCCCCCGCCCCGCGCCCCCCCGCGGGGCCCCGCCCGCAGCCGGCCCCCCCCGCCCCCCCCCCCCCCCCCGCCCCCCCCCCCCCCCGCCCCGTACAATCCATCTTACAGCTTCCCTTACTCACCTTCCCCTCTGTCACCGTTGCCCAGCACCTGTAGCTTTAGCTCTTTACTTCTAGGTCCCAACTCCCTGTTGAAAAAGACAGGCCGGTATTAGGCAATCTTTGCAAAATTGCCACAGAGTAAGCAACCCCCTTTCCTATCTTTCCTCCCTCCGATCACACACGCCTTTTTCAAAGCTTGGGAACGCGTGCGCTACTTTGGAGGACGCGGCGCGCTGCGCAGGAGAGGAGAAGTCCGGTTCCTGTTCCCTGCAGGGCTGCGTAGGCTGCCAGGGGCAGCCGAGAGGGCTATCTGTCCAGAAGACCGAGATCTACGCTCCGAGCCTTCCGCACCGGTCGCTCCCACGCGCTGGCCGCGATCGGCGTTTCTGCCCAACCAGTTAAAAAGCAGAGAGTCCAAAGGAGTGGGGAAACGCGCACGCAAGCTGCGAGCAACCGCCCGAACGGGCGGCCCGGCGCACAGACGGCGTAAACGCGCGCCGACCCGCGGCACGGGCTTTGCCCCTGCGCCGTCTGCATCAGGTACCGCGGTGTGGTAACGACACCCAGAGGCCGTGCCGGTTTGCCTCCACCGCGCCTGCCAGGAGGGCAGACACTTACAGAAAGAGCTCCTCGTGCCACTCCATCTCTGCTGCGGCACCAGCGCTGCCGGCCATCACCGGCCTCGTCCGCTTCCTCTGCGGGGGACTGTCTAGCTCTGCCACGCAGCTTATCTCCCCAACTCCTGCAACAGAGGGACGGGGCGCACGCTCGTCAACACAAGGCAGCGTCTCAGCGGACCGCACCCTGTTTTCCATTCCGACCCACTAAAACATCCACTCGTTCCAATCTTGCCACCTGCACACTTGCCCCTGCAGAATGGTGAAGTTTTCACGCTTACCTCCCTTCCCCTGGCAACCCAAGTTCAGCACTCGAAGGTTCCGCAGCAACAGCTTAGAACCCAGAGGGGCTGCCGCCACTCCGAACGCGGACTCTCGAGTCGACTTATTGCTTGGCACCTGAGGAACGACGAGAGCGAGACTGATGCCTTTGTCGTTCGTTCGCTAGTAGAGGGCGTCGAGACATGCGACGTTCGCTCTTGCATCTACTAAGCGGCTCCTCTCGCCAACATGAAAGAATAACCGCAGAGCCGCCAAGAGATGCCGCAGGTTCCCCAAGCTACCGGCCTCCGGTGGGTCCTCGTATTATTTCAAACGGGAAATTTAGGGCCCAGGGGAAGAAACAGACGGAAGCTTTCTGGTAAAGCGCAGACCATTCCATGCCTGTAAAGGCTGCCCTGGACAGAGCCTCCGTGCTCAGAGCAATACAAGGACTCCCCAGAACAGAGATGGGTCTCAGGCAGTCTGGCTCCACTTCAACAAAACCGGCAGCCGGTGCTCAAGAAATAAGGTACAAACCGAGATGCCCTTTGGACCAGCTGCTAGTTATCCCTACTCCCCGTGCCACGGTACCCCAACTCCCGTGACTGCCCGGGCCAGGGCACAGCTGCCGCCCAGAAGCGAGTCTCAACCCTCGACCTCCTTCCTTAGCCTCGATCCTCAGAGGCAGCCCAGGGGAAAGCGTTCGATGCAAAAGACCGACGCGAGGATAGCGCCTTACCGTGCCAGCTCCGGAGGTGCAGGCCTTCAGATTCACCATCATGGCTGGCCGCGTGCTGACAATGGTATCCTCAATCAAATCCCTGATGGTGCACAGATCTGCTCTCCCTTCATTCTGCTCTCGCAAATCAAGAGGAAACGTAGGGAAGTCAGAAAGAGGGAGATAATGTTTTCTCTTTATGCAGCTCCAACTGCCTCTCAAGCCTCTAAGAAACTACACGGTCTTTCTCCCTGCACTCAAAGCTTCCGCGTAACAGCTGCAGGCAAACCTAATTTATCTAAACGAGACAAACTAGGCCTCTCTACACCTGTAGTTTACCTGTTGCAAAATCTGAGGATACATCTTTTATCGCTTGCCATCTCCTCACCACCTCATGAGATGGCACTATCGCGCTTTGGGGAGAACAGCTCTATTTCTACGTCTACTCGGGATGAGGAAACGAGGGCGTCAATAAAATAAAGAAATTAACCGACCTATTAGGATCACAGAAACGCAGCCACGCTCACGTTCAGCTTATTACATGTCTAATACCCACAGGTTCCGCACGCTAACCTCTCCAAAAAACTCCAAGCAAAAGAAATAGGGGGGGGGGGGGGGACGCCCCCCCCCCCCCCCAAACACCCCCAGCACACTTTCCACCCCCGTGCCCGCCCCCCGCGGGCGGCCCCTCCCAGACACAACCCCTTTATCGCCACCCCCCCCCCCGTTC